>JAULBR010109008.1:0-10436 GCA_032355825.1 Melanodrymia aurantiaca | reverse complement strand
GTCCGATGCCGGACAATGTGGATTGTGAGGAAAATAATTTTGACATGGGTTTTAATAAGTTGATTTGGAAGGTGTTTTGTTTTGAGTAGGTTGGTCGAAAGTGAAAAGTTACACGGACTGATCATATAAAAAAAAAAGAAGTTTTAGGAAAGTAAAATGGAGGATAATAACTCAGTCAGTCGCATTGGCTTAAGGAGTCTTTATCCAATGAAGGTTTAGACAACCCCACCGTGGGTACGGTCCACCATCACAGGCCGGGACCCAGTGCCGAGGCTGTACCCATCGCCATTGTATCCGCTTCTTACAAAAATGTATATATGCCCGCTACAAGGACCGCGGAACAGAGGAGGGGGAGGGGAGGGGGAGGGGGAGGGGAGGGAGAGGGGTAGGATGAAAAGGGGTGTGCGTGGGTTCATGGATCATCGCTTTTCAGACCAAAACTTTTTTTTACAATACGAAGTATTCTAATTCCAATAGTTTAACTTGCCAGCCCCACCCCTATTTTTACCATGCTCCTCGGCCCCTGTAATACTAATTAATTACTACTGTCCGTTTACATTGATTGTGTAATCCATAGCCAACCTTGAATAGTTATTGAAATATTGAACCTTGAGTACCAAAAAGTAAATTATAACTCTACTTTTGGTATTGCCAAAGATAAGAATTATTACCATGATAATAAATATAGAATATTAAACGACTTTCAGCTTAATACTATTTTTATGAATGAGTATATTAAAAATGGTATCTAGCGAGCGAAAGCGAGCTATATACCATTTTTAATGTACGAGTTCATAAAAATGGTATTGAAATGAAAGGAGTTTAGTATTTTATTTATTACAAATACATGTTTAAAGTAAAAAAAAATATAGAAATAAAAACAGAAGCTCCGTCAATGTTCATTTCCTGTAGAAGTGTGACGTCCCATAACGTTAATCAAAGCCTCAAATCGTTATTATTGTTATTAAACTCCACTATCTCTCACGTATGCGTAATAAAATATGATACAACATATTGTATTAAATTAAATAAAGCACTGTATTAAATATGATACAACACATTGTATTACAAATATAAATACGATACAAGATATTGTATTAAATATGGAATTGTATTGACTTTCTTTTCAGTTGGCTTCGCTATACTTGTGCCTCATCTAGATCTGCTCATTTCCCTGATCGGAGCGTTCGCCAGCTGTTCCCTCGCTCTCATCTTCCCCCCCATCATTGAAATCTTTACATACAGTGTGGAAAAACAAGTCTCCAAAATAATGATCATAAAAAATTGTTTTATTATTTGTGTCGGGCTTTTGGGTTTTGTTACAGGGACGTATAGCTCTATGACAGAAATTATTAAGAAATTTTAGTCACAAAATAATAATTTAGTACTGTCACTATGTGAATATTAGTTGTTATCTACATACGTCCAGTTATGTATACTTGTATACTATTTCATGAGCTTGTTTGCTATACGATATTTATGAACTGAGTTTGGGAAATGTTCTACTACGCAAGCATGGAATAATTCTGTTTACAAATGAGTTTGAGAAATATTGTATGGCGCACGTGCACATGTCATAATTTATTTATTATCAACCACACACTGCACAGTTGATTACTAAACGACAAAGTGTGCACAGTACACCTGTTTTTAATGTAACCAAGTTTACAGTCTCTAGGTTATTGAAGACCAATATAACTGTACATGGATAATGTCAAGTACATATATTCAAAATAGTTCCCACTTGTTATATAAATAAAACAAAACCAACATTCAATTGTATGAAATTATTTTCAATTTTCTTGTGATTTGCACACGGTTTCAGAGAAATTTGAAATGTGATTTACGCTTGCATGCTTTTCAACAAAATACCTTTGTACCACATGTGACAATACAACATTAATAGAATCATTATTGTGAACTATGTGGATAATTAATATTTATATTTTAATTATATAAATTAATGAGCCTAAAAATCCTTGATTGAGACAGAAATTTGTTTTGCAGTTCAGTTTTTCTAATCTTAAAGTAAAAATAACTGACATATCAAAACTTACAATGTATCTGTTCTTTATTTCCAGTAGGGGCCTAATAGAAATCCTTAAAATGCATGGGATGGGCACAACTCATTGTAGTCGAAGACTTCTCTTTATCCAATTTCCATATTATAATTTATGGTTGCATAACTATTTTCCTGTATATTCGAACACTATGTTTTATACATAAAGAAACATTTAGAATAGATTATCATATGCTGTTTTCATCACCTGATGTTAAACTCAACTAATTATATACTATCTACATGTAGGTCATATGCAAATGCTATTTTATAAAAATGGCTGATAAAAAAAGCATTTAATGTTTTCAATGTATTTTTTTATTCAATAAATTTGGATTGCAAAATGGCGATGTGATATTGTAAATTGCAAAGAAATTTATATTTATATAATTTTGCATTAAATAAAAGATGTTAAATGATTATTGAAACCAATACTATTTTAATAGAACTTGTTTTCAATATATAATGTATAAATGTTTTGTATATTATACACTATCTTGTACAATGTTTTGCCTATATGTAATATGGTCATTATGTAACCTGTTCTAGAGGACACCTCTATTAATCGGTCACCTGTCTTTATAAGGCCACATTTTGTTTGGTGGCTGGTTAACAGAGGTTCCTGTACATGTTTGTTATTTTGTTATTTTCATTGTGTATGTACGAAGACCAATGCTCTTTTATATTCGTTTTAATGCAATGATTTCAATTTGTATATACGTCTGTTATCTTGTAAGAAAATATACGCTCATACATTAATCATGTGTTAAGCTACATGTAGTGTCACATAAGTCCATAAACACTCCTTTATCATATCCATTTATCATCCATAAAAAACATGAGTCAACAGATAATGTTGATGTTATGCATTTCAATGGAGACTAAAACAGGCATATGTAATGTTTGTTTGTCAGATCAGATTATGAAGCATTTCGGTCACTGCTGAATAATTGTCCGTTAATACTGTTAACAGAGCCAGCAATCAGGTTTAGTACCAAGTGACTTTATCATGGTAGTCACTGGGCTACCACACATTGACATTCTAGTAGCTCAGCACCACATTCAGGTAGCCCCTAAAGTAAAAAAAAGATTATTAAATAACTTTCTATAAAATTAGTAAAAACATGCAAGTGGCTGAAAAAGTATCAGAAACACTCTATTGATATTATATTTATTTAGTAACCCATTATCTGCATATACAGTGTATGCTAAAGTAGTATCCCAGGAGCCAAATCTTGTAGCACTGGGCATGGGATTTATCTAACTCTGCAGCATTCCTCGATTATAACTTCCGGTTAGGAATATGTGGTGAAATAACGATGTTGGTAACAGTGCATATTTACAGAATGATGTATACATGTATTAGTCAGTTTATTGGATTAGTTAAACGATCCTATAAATGGGTCTATTTATGGATTTATGTGTCACTAGCTTTGTGTCATCTATGTTGTTTATTATTGGCATAAATATATGGCTATAAATAGAAGCTAATGCAAATGCATATTCCATGTCATTTGTTGATCTGCATAATAAGTATTTTGGAGGAATATTTTAATAATTTGTTATAAATAATATTACAAGGATTGTTTTTTAATCTTCACCTATCACACTGTTTTGCCAACCAAGTGTTAAAATTAAACCAGATGTGGAAATCACAAAATATTAGTGAATTCATTTAGATTATACGATAAGAGGTACTGATGTCATACTGCTAAAGTAAAGAAAAAGTTCATTTATTTAATATGCAATACATGAATACCATAAATCAACTAACCTCACAAAATTGTGATAATTATTGCTAACCAATATGAGATTCATTTTATCTTTGCTAAATTTTTAAGTTTGCTAATATATTGATTACAGTAATGTTATGTATGCACTTGAGCTACCAAGTAGCCAAACTAATAAGACATTAATCAAAAATATATCTTAGATCTAGTGGCTGCTTTTTAATATTTTAAAATTTATTGACAAAGATCTTAGATGTTCAGTATTAGTGTTAAAAAGAACCAACATAAAAGAATACTGTAAAACTAGTAATATTTGTGAATGTAAATTTTTCTGATTTCCCTAATTAACGATCAACTCGCGATATGTAATTTTCGCATTGCAAAAACACCATTGTTCTTTTTAATTGTTATCATAATCATTACTGGTAATTACATGTAGTTGCATGATTCTAAATAAAATTTCACAATTAAATGACAAACGGGGAAATCAGCGAAAATTACAGACATGCGAATAATGCCTGTTTTAGAGTACCGGCGGTATATATACAAATGTATCTAATATATAACCCTATATTGGATGTTTGCTTTAGTCAGTTGATTATATAATTTCATTCGACTACTTTCAGCAACCTTTCACTTTTATTTTACATGATGCCTTTAGCATTTAGTTGTTTTTTGTTGATCATTTTACTATTATCGTGCATTTATTGCCTAAGCTCTATTATAATTATTATGACAAGTGAATTTTGCTTTTATTATTAGTGATTTCCTCCATGTGCCTTCACGAGGTGATTGGGTTTAAAATATCTTCATATCAAAATGTTTTAAAAAGGCTTGCACAAATTCAATTAAAAAAAAATTTGGTTTAGTTATTTAGTTTTAAAAATTGTGTTAAAAAGTTGTAATACCTGATATTAATAAGAAAAAACTGGCTCGAGAGTTATCTGGCTTTAATAAGAGTTATGCGACTTGAGTGATCTGGATTCTAGTCCAGTGTATTCTAATCATGATTCCATTTCATACTGACATAAGCAGTCGTACCTGTATGTACCGGTTTACTTACATTAAGACATAGCCGTGTTGAACCCATACACTGCTACATGTATGTACTTTATCAAGCGTAATACCTATTTTGATACGGACCATAATAGTGAAATTACTGTGTATGCTATAAAACCTTTAAATGAACACAGGTGGGTTTAAAGTCACTCATTTGAGTTTAAGACGGATGTAAAAAAATATGATGATTTAAATAATCCATACATTATGAAAATGTTCAAACGATCTCGCTGTATGAGAAAGAGAAACTAAATGAATTAGTAATTGACATTTAAGTAAAGGAAACTCGAGCGAAGTCACTATAATCATTCCATATATTGGGTTATTGTTTTTCTATTTTCTACATGTAGATCTGAATTGTTTATTGATAAAACAGAATTTTCTCTTGCCAAGATTGTAACAATTGTGTATTTCATGTATTTTCATCGAAAAGGTCTGAAGTTTTTTTGTGTGCATAATGTAAGGTGGAGAAAAAATAAGAGTACGGTAATGGATGATTTTAGTCATTTCCAAGTGTTATTCTTCTTTCACTAGAATAGTAGCATGCTCAAACTAATATTAACTAATATCCAAACAAAACATCGTACACTTGCTTTGGTTGAACATACAATAATATTATTGCTTATTTGTTAAAATAAAAAATTTTAATTTAAAACGTAATCATGAAAAATGTGAACCTATAATTGAATCATTTTTGCTTACATTTTATTTTTTACAACTTGCTTTTTATGCTTTATCTTGCAACAATGTTTAATATATACACAAAATTAACTTGTCTCTTTCATAGTGCATTTGTACATTACCAATCTTTTGCAAATAGTAAAGAATTGTAATATGTCATCAGTTGTTGTTTCTTTATACATGTATATAAGAGTATATATTATATTTTTTTTAGCTGGATGGAATAATTAAAATTAGGTATTGAGCAAGATTTTTACTGTTTAATTAAATACCTAATTTGTTGAGAGTATGACACTTGATGTTTGGGAAAATACTACTATAAATGTATTGCACATATTTATCATGTAAATGTGAAACATCAAAGGTACCGGTAATTACAATTGTAGAACTCGACATCTCATTTACTACCGATAGGGTTTAAAGATAAACCCAAGTTGGTTTGTTTAATGTTACCACTGAAGCAAATTGGTGAATAATCAGCAGCTATTTGACCTCAAACATATAGTTATGTCAACACATGGTCTCAGAAGTTTCCTGTTGCCACCATATGGGCTACTCTTACCGAATAACAGCAGGGAGTCTTTTATTTTCACTTTTCCAGACAAGGTAGCACACACCATGGCCATTGGTGAACTAGTTATGGAATACTTGGTATTGTTCATAACGGTAATACATTATGATTTTACCACACAAAATTGGGTATAAAGTGTCTGCACTTGATCGCCATATTGGTCCTGTGTGTATCTATATTGCTGCACTTCAGCCAGATTGGTCCTGTGTGTATCTATATTGCTGCACTTCAGCCAGATTGGTCATGCATGTATCTATATTGCTGCACTTCAGCCAGATTGGTCATGTGTGTGCTAGATATTGCTGCCCACCTCACTGCATCAGACACTGTATTCAGCAAAACTTCCATCATATAACAACAACCAATATATCAAGACAGACATTTAGTATTTATTAAGAATTCAAAATAGTTTTTGATTTTCTATAATTATTATATTGCTTCATTGACTTGTAATATATAGTATACGTGTACAAGAATAGATTGAACAATTTGCATATAAAACAACAAAATGCTTGGTATATATATATCTGTTTAAATTACAGGTTTTTAGTCACAGTGGACGGTCTACACCGGTACCAAAGTTAAAAGTTTGTTTACCAACACCACTCAAAGTGTTTAAAAGTTTGTATAATGACACCACTGGAACACATTGATTAATAATCATCGGTTATTGGATTACACTGATGCCAGTTTACTCTGGTTCCAGTTTAGAAATGGTGCACAATCGTGTAGGAATTATAGCAGTATTTACAAAAACAACATACTTTGAACAAAAATCAAATATATTAGGTTCGAAATATCAATAAAATATTGTACTTGGGAAAATAAACAATGTGTATTAATGTATTAAAATTATTTTCACAGGGTTTGACAGACGCCAACAAAATTGTTTTTCCAGTCCTTAAATTTATGCTACCCTCAGACTATGCATTCCTACGACTGAGTTGGCCAACTCGCCAGTTGCGTTGAATGTTGCGTTGAATTTTCCCTGATTTCCGACTGGTATGCTCAGACTAACAACTAATCTGTAGGTAAAACACTATGATCGTGACGTCATATTTGTTATAAGTGAACTACATGACGTTTCATGCAAAATGCAATAACGACTTTGAATTAAAACATTTTAGTATAATGTCACGAGGCTATATAACAGCTGCACTGCGAAAGGCTGGTCTATTGTCAATATCTTCAGTTCAGTTGGGAAAGCACTCAAACAACTGGCAGTCTAGTTGAGTTATAGGTACGCTCAGACTAGCAACAAAAGTTGGGCCCCAATTCATTTGTTTTAATCTGATAAAACTCCGTCGTAGGAGTTGTGGACGACTAGAATCGAGTTGTAAGAGCGCTCAGACTAGCAACTGAAACAGTCGTAGCACTAGCAGTTGTGGATCGGTGAGTTGGCCAACCCTGTCGTAGGAATCCATAGTCTGAGGCGGGCGTTACTTCAAACCATACAATGACTAGCACAAAATGTCTTCGCTTAAGCAGCTGCTAAAGCAATAAAATTGATCAATAATTATAATAAATGCAGGGGTTCTAGAATACGGTGGCCCGATGCCCGAGGCCAGTAATTTTTACACTCGGGCCACCAAATCATTGCTTTGGCCGTGCCAGATGGCCAGTAAAAAATTTGATTTACTTACATTTTTTTATTTTTTATTATATTGGTATTGGTATTTAAAAGAAGGGACAGTGCATTTTCAGACACGGCCAGTGAATTTTCAAATCCACTGGTCCCATGGCAAGTGAAATTAAAAAGAAATTCTAGAACCCCTGATAAATGCATAAAGCTAAACCAATGTCCTTACGATTGGAAACAATTTTAAAGAGAAAAATCAACGTTAAGTTTCAAAAATATAGTTGCAAATTCGTCCCAAAATGTCTATTGAATTCCAAAACAAAATGTTAATTCTGACAGTATATAAAGTTATTCAGTGGCCATTTATTTGCAGAATCTCAAAGAATTATCCTACAGAAAATGTATATTGTCAGTAGTGAAAACTGAAAAAACAATTTTTTTAATAAAAAGTGACCGTAATGTAGTGTTCAAACATTTGTTCAGAAAAAAAAACCCCATGTAACAAAATGTAACTAACCAATTGGTAATCTGAATGATGAATGTATGCAAAAAACATCCAAATTGTATTCTCAAGTTTTAATCTACCTTCAAGTAGAAATATCCAAACCGTGACCAGAAAGAGTTGTCTGCCCTTGAGCAACAACGTAGGGATCTTGTACAGACTGAGTCGTGTCGTCATGCAGTAAATATCCCATCCAGACTGAGTCTTGTTCTCCTTGAAACCGAAACATCCATGTTGGTAAGTTGTCTGCCCTTTAGTACCAACATCCATTTAGTTTCCAGAATAAAATATATCCAATCGTTCAAGCATATTCAGGTGAAAAGAAAAGGTGTTTGACCTTCGTAATGTCTTAAAAACTAATTCTCAGAGTGAGTAAATGCAGACAATTTTGTATTCCTCAAATAGCCATTTCGTGATAGGAAAACAACATTTGTTATTCCTCGATGTTTGTCTGGATATAACATAGATACCAAGTATTCAATGCCAAAACCCTGTGTCCAAGAAATGGGGTCATTGCAAACCCTATGAAGCTGGTTGTTTCACTTACATGGGTGTTAACAAAAGTGAATTTGTCTGACTGAAAATTCATCATAATTTCAAGTTTTGATGAAAATTACATTACTTAAATTTTTTTAATTTTTTTTAGAAATCCTTCTACGACTGAATTCAGTCTCCTGACTGACAGTTAACACCCATGCACTTACTTAACTTCAGCAGAGAGAAGGTTCAAGCAAGTTATGTCCCTTTGTTGTACTTTCAAACTCCACTGGCATATTTCACAAATCAATAATAATTTCAACTTGTTCACTACAGCCTCAAATTTAGTATTCCACATGTTTAGTTCGTAAAGCTGTCAAAATTGTTGATGCAAGTTCGTAACGTGTATTAAAACCGCCACACCCTCAGGATTCTGGGGGAGGGGAAATGAACCCCATAACGAGACGGGTTGGGGGTCTTCATCGCACAAGTATTAACCCAGCAAAATCGACATAACACAGGCGCGCGAAAACATCAATCAACCAGTCGACACATGCTGAGCGACATAACACAGGCGATACATCCATCAACTCACGTACTGCGAATGTTTCTGTAACATCTTAAAGCAGAACGACATAACACAGGCGACACATGAACTCACACACTGCGAATGCTTCTGTAAACATCTTAAACCAGAACCGAACTTCACAGTACTTTCCCCCAAGCTTACACAAACACACAGAACCACGATCGATCGCCGACTCATACAGCAGTAAAAATTACACAGAGATTTAACCTTCGTTAAGCCGGCGTCGCCAGTCGTCAATAAACGAAGCCGAACGCCTTCGTTTTGATAGCCAGGAGTACACACTTGTAGACCTGACAGAACAAAACAGAATGAATGGATGTTTCACACAGATAACCTTCGTTAAGCCGAACGCCTTCGTCATTAAACGAAGCCGAACGCCTTCGTCTTGATGGCGAGGAGTAGCTTGGAGCGTAGCACACACTTGGTGGAGTAGAGAGGGATGTAGAGACGAGATATACAGGTGTTGGCGGTCGGGAGGTGTTCGTCGTCTGCCGGGCGAATCGTGATGCTCGGCATGGGCTGGAATCCTTCCTCGCTGGCCGGGAGAGCGGGACTTGACGTCCAGAAGTAAACCTGATAGAACGAAACAGAATTAATGAATTTTAAAAATTTTTTATGGAGACCAGGAATTCCTCCATGTCACTGTGAGATTCATCCTGGCAGCAAACATCCCCCTGTGATATCATTAAAAGGAACGACAAGAAGAAGAATGAATGAATGAATGAATGGTTTTACGACACCAAAGAAAGCAAAAAAATACATCAGCTATTGGGTTGAACGAAACATAATTAAACTCTTGCATGTTAAAGTGTCTTATTACCCCAATGGGAACTCTAACCCGGGGGAAATAAACCCCCTTCCTCGCTGGCTGGGAGCAGACCTGGTACAATGGAACAGAATGAATGAATGTTTTACGACACCCAAACACGAAAAAATACATCGGCTATTGGGCTGAACGAAACAGACAGGCTAGCACACACCACAGCCTTTGACAGACCAGTCATGGATCGGATCGGATGGATGGATATATTTAACGTCTACATTCAGAGCAGAACAGAATTCCAAAAGTAGCCCTCAGATGGACACCAACAGGCAAAATAGAACGGGGTAGGCCAAAAACAACCTGGCGAAAGACTGTAATGGATGAGCTGAAAGAGATGGGTCTGACCTGGGTCGAAGCCCAACACGT
>JAULBR010108997.1:0-10436 GCA_032355825.1 Melanodrymia aurantiaca | reverse complement strand
CGCACGGCTAGCATCGTGCCAATGGAAAGACGTCAATGTAAATCAACGTATTTGATTCTGACCGTCTAGCCGTACGGTTAAAACCGGACTAATGGAAAGCCAGCCTAAGTTAGTGCCATTATGTATTTCGTGTTGTGGTTCCAACTACTGTTTCAACATGTTTTGATAATGGTAAAGCGTATGTTTCTGTCTTGTTAAAAATTATTCAAACTATTCAAATTCTACTGTTGTCTGCTTTTAGATGTAATATGTCTTGTGTCTTCTGGTCCTGTTGTTGTCTATGTATTGTGGGTGTTTTTTTCTCTGTCTATTAATAGACTCCATTTAACTTTGACACAGTTACGTTTCGATCATAGCGCCCTCTTTTGAAAATAAGATTGAAATGACGTTTAATAATGACCAATCACATTACGGTTTACATTCCACATGATTATATTCTTTTAATTTGACAGACGGTTATTCGAGTCGATGCAATTGGTCAATTAACTGCGTGTGATGGACGCGTTGTTGTGTAGACATCCCAGAATAACACAACATGGTTTTCAAGAGATACACGTTGATGTCTGAAACAAACCGGACGTTTTAAGCTTTAAAATTTTTGTTCTGTTGTCTTTCTCACAAAACCGTCACGGTTACAAACGTCATTTCACGGGGGCCGCCATTTTTACTTATGTTAAGCGACAAGCTACGCGATTTCGACCATGCAAATCTGCATGCACCCAATCAAAATAGACCACTTCCGCTACTGGAATATCGTCTAACTGTGCCAAGATGTAAACCAGAGTCTATTAATAGTACTAGAAACATATCTGATTTTATACTAGTTAGTATTATAAGTTAGTTTGATTATGTGTTATTATCAGCATATTAGATCATATCCATATACTTTAAATATCTATAATCTCCTGTAAACCCACCCATCTTGTCACTATCGTATAATTTATTGTTCATGTACCTCATATGACGCTGAATAACGGTCTGAGCGTAATGAAGTTCTGTTCTGTTCTGTTCTGTTCTGTTCTGTTCTGTTCTGTTGATGGTGGTGACTATGACGTCATCCTTGTAGTTGTTTCCTTGTTCGGTCGCTTCCTTTGTTGGATTAGGAGTTGTTTGATTGGCCTGGGATGGGTTCAGTTAGTTAGTTAGTTAGTTATAACCTATTTAGGTGCTTATATCCAATTAAGGTTCAAGCACGTCTGTCATGGTCACGCAGTCCAGCTGCCTCGTCCATTCAAAAATCCTGGAGCAAGTGTTGTACAACACCATTATTTAACCCTCGTCCATTCAGAAATCCTGGATCAAGTGTTGTATAAAGCTTCATCCTTTTTATAATGCTAGTACTAGCAGACATACCAATCTCAAAGAATCAGTGGATATTGTGGGAATCCATTTCAATGCCCTGTTATGTGCACTGGCTTTGTGGGAAAAGATTGCATGATAACAAATCAATATGGAAGGATCAAAAGAACGTTCGCATCAGATACAGATGTCATTTAATTTTTGCCTTGACGACAGTTTCAAAAAAAAATAAGTTCGTAACAAAAAATACTGGTACCAGTAAAGGCACAATGCCGACCATTAAGACGGATGATGACGGGTTTGCACAACTAGTGCTTTGCGTAAACGATTTCTGGCTATGGAGTATTTTTTTTATTTAAAGGTACAATGCTTGTTTTTTTAAAAAAGTGTGCAAATAATGCTATTTGTAACTAATTTCTGGCTAATGGTGTATTTCTTATTTAATAATTAAAATAAGCATTTACTTACATCTCATTGCTTACAATATCAATTTATGTATATCCAATTCGCATGGCGCTGGACAGTCCAACACTATAACCGTTCGGCCAAACCAGTCGTTAAATAAACTTCCTATTTTACTGTAGTTATGATTTGAGCCCCCGAGTATAAAAGTGGTCTAACTCATAATATTATTTTGTTTAGCTACGGCCAACAAATGACACCTAACTTATAAATCTAGTTATAGTTCAATAGTGATCAAACTCATATCTTTGTCCATTTAGTTAATAATATTTACTAATACAATGAGTTTGACCACTATTGCACTAACTAGATTTATAAGTTAGGTGTCATTTGTTGGCCGTAGCTAAACAAACTAATATTATGAGTTAGATTACTTTTATACTTGGGGGATCATTTATACTGTCAAGTACTCGGTTCAACATCAGTGTAAAAATGCTTTGACGTTAATCGATACCTATGCGATACATCCATACCGACTCTCAAAATAACGTCACTGGATACAAAATCTTGGCGTATAAACGTCAGTTATCATTATACTCGCAGGAATACATCAGCGTCGGGCTGGCTACTAGTCTTACCAGATAATAAAGGAATCTTAACGAATACAACCCATGTAACAATCTGTATTAATTACATCTTTGCACAGGGAACATCTTGTAAAAGCGATGGAATACATTGAGAGTCGATTGATTAACACGTCTGCGTTAGAAATCGCCTAAAGTGAGAAGTCTGAGGCGCCAGTACTTGTGCATAATATTATTTTGGCTCAGATGACCCAGGGCGGTGATACACCGTGACATCATAGACCATTGAACTGGAGACAATTTCACAAAACATTTACGACTAGTTGTGGGTGTAAATGTAAATATGTGAATAAAAGTGTTTCCCGAAATATAACTGAACGTAATTGGATTCAGGAACGAATAGTGTCCGCGGGTAATACAACACAAGTTCGCAAAACCCCATGACGCCACAAGTACAATCCATAGCCGTATAACAGAAAGTGTGTTTGTTTAACGACACGTCTGCAACACATAAATCAGCAGTTGGTGGATGTCAAATGCACGGTTATATCGACACTTGGTCACAGAAGAAACCCGCTGCATCCACATAGCCATAGGCTACTCTTCTTTGAATATTTTATGTCCACTTTCCCACAGACAATATAAAAAACATCACGGTCTTTAATATACCAGTCGTGGATCACTGGTTGGAAAGGGAAATAAACCTGAGGATAGATCCTTCGACCCATCGAGCGGAAGCTCTACTGCTGAGCTAATTAACCGCTGATTAATAATCAGTGTTCTAGAGATGTCATTAAACAAACAGACTTTATCTTTATCATACATGTACATGTACATCATTTGATAACAATATATTTTCATCCACAAATACACAAGTACATCTGCTTTGAAATATTGCATTATAGATATCTTAAGTCTGCTAAACCATCTGCATTCATCGAAATTCTATGGAAAAAAAGCTTTTCATCTCTTTGAAGTATAGCAAGTATGACGTCAGAGTACCATGTGACCGAGTTGCTCATTTACATATTTACTTTGTTTATCAGACGTTTGTATAAATTAACCGTATCGTTTACTTTGTAGTATAATTGTGTGACTTCGTGAAGTCGTACATCATCTTTTACTTTAATTATACGACAAGATTTTTTGAACAAAAACAAGATAATGGTGTTGTTTTTGTTTAGTCCTGATTAAAAATCTTTTAAACATGATTAGGTTGAATGCACGTGCTTTTCTAATGGCGGATTCCTTATTAATGGTGATTGTTATATGACGTCGGTGATGAGATATTGTGCTAAACTTTAATATGTAAGCTAGAGTAGTCGCTGTTTCGAAATTACTCTCAGCATGTTTTATGATTGACGAAGGCATTAATACTTCATTTAAAGCTCGTATATTGATATATGACCTCATATTGCAAGACAGCTCATTAAAGCCGAACGCACACGGCTGTCAACACAAATATTGTTTGTTGTCTGTGTTACTGGAAAAACACGAAGAAAATGTTTAGCAAAACAAAACGTGTTTCGCGATCCAACTACGTTAATGGCATGGTTCCATAACGCAATGTACTCAATTGAGTAAACATGTTTTCGGCTTCTCTATGCAAAATACAGACAGACACTCTTGCAATGGGCTACGTCCTCAGTCGACCAAGCTCCAGAAAACGAATTTGAGTACACATTTTGAAAGCCTATAGCTACGCCCCTGATTTAGGGGATAGGAATGTTAGTTTAACGTGCCTATGTCCAAAACAAATTCAAGAATGTTGCTCTGTGTACGCAATCCAGGATGCTTGATTGTATGTTCTTTGAAACCTGTTTAAGTGTATGAACCATGCATAATGTAGTACCATACCAAATTTTAAGAGTATACGATTTCAAGGCTCCCCAACCCTGCCGTTGCCATGATAAAAAATTAAAAAATTAAAAAACCCAAAAAGCAACAAACTTTTAAGAGCATTAAATATTTTGTCAAATAATATGAAAGATATACACCAGACAACGTGTTCATGTAATGCAAAGTGCTTTGCGAAAAGTAGGTCACTGTGATCTACTTTTCTTACACTTCACATCGATATCATATGATGTATCATCATACCAACTGTGAAGATAATGTGTCAAATAGTATGAAAAGTATACACTGGACAATGATTTCATGTAATGTTCTGTGTTTTACAAATATTAAGTCACCGTGACCTACTTTTCATCTACGTTTGGTACACCGACATTCCATGATGTAATACCATGTGTGTGTGTGCGTGTGTGTGTGTGTGTGTGTGCGTGCGTGCGTGCGTGCGTGCGTGCGTGCGTGCTTTATAATATAATATAATATAATATAATAACAGTTTTTCTTTCTTTTTCAGTAATCTGGTATCTAGAGTATACTGACTACCAAAAGATGTACGAAAACACGCGAGAATTTTAACTGGATATTATGAATTTCGTACAAAACGAAGTTCAAGGAATCGACAAACATCCTTCTGTATATTCGAATTTGTTTACCAGAAATACGACCATTCTATTGGATACTACATTCTACACTACAAAGAATCAAACAACGTGTTTATAACCAGATAACTGTTTATATCAGGGATCCGTTATATACGGATTTGGTTAATCAAATGGAAATAATTCATATGTTAAGCGTCAGATGTGATATTATTTTACCAGTTATAGCTATTAACTGATGAAAACAGATTTACGCAGTGATTATAATATTATGTATGCATCAAACTGGAGCTTAATATTACATTGGTGCTATTATTTACAGATAGGAAGTAATTACGTGTCAAGATAAATTCATTGTCATTATTTATAAAGATAAAGTTTGTTTGTTTAACGACACCCATCGAGACAGAACCGAACAGACGCAGGCGAACGCTTTACCACTGGAGTACGCCCCTCACTTATCATTATTATAACAAACATAGACAATCGAATGGGAATATTATTCATATAATCGTACATAACAATATTCTCGAGGTGTTGGATTTATCAAACATGACATAATAATAATAAGCCAGAGACAACTTGGACCAAGGGAAAATCTGCGTATAAGTCTGAGTGTATAAATTACCACTACTCAGTATATAAGATCAGCCGGAGGGGTTGCTATGCAAAACAACATTTCGTATGGAAGCGAAACAAATAGTGACTTAGACTTTACAGGAATACTGGGTTAAACAATTTGACGAACAATAAACAATTTCTGTTACGTCACCATGAATTTGGTGGGAATGATACTTTAAACAAAATTTGGATGAACGATAAATAATTACTGTTACGTCATGATGAATTTGACGGGAATGATACTTTAATCAAAATTTGGATGAACGATAAATAATTTCTGTTACGTCATGATGCATTTGCCGGGAGTGATACTTTAACAAAATTTGCTGACACGCAGAAGTGTGTTATGTTTATCATTAGTTTATAAAAATGTCTGGATATGAATTTGAAAACGATTATTACAATATGACGGATGACCATTTAATGAACACCACGTCAGCGATGACTTCCAACTGTTCCGTGTCGAGGAGCGGAGACAACAGCCACATCTTCGAGGAGATGTACAGATTGGCCTTAATGGAATACAACATCAACATGTATTATCTATGGTTTGTGTTCGCACTGGGATTTCCAGGAAACCTTGCTACCATAGTCACCACAATCAAAATGGCAGCCATCGGTCCGCCATCTTTGTACGTTCTATTATTAGCTATTGTGGATAATCTCGCAATAACTGTGAAGTTACTGTACCATCAACTAGCACTGCGTATTGGGCTTGGTGCCGTGGGTTGCAAGACGTTGACGTTTCTAGGGAGTTTTCTCGTCGCCATGGCAAACTGGGTCCTTGTCTTCTTGGCCGTCGAGAGATTCCTAGCCGTGCACTACCCATTATCGCGGTCCGGATCCAAACGCTGCCGCACACGAAAAGCGACACTCAGCGTCTCTTTCGTCGCGTTTATTCTGTTTTGGATTTTCCTCCCTCTGGTTTGGACGCACTCGTACGTGGGTAATGAGAATTCTCCAATGCATTGCGGAGTTGTGGAGATGTACTACCATTTCGTTAGAACAGTGTGGTATTGGATAGACTCCACGGTCTACGCCTTCATACCGTGCACTCTACTTTTCATCTTCAATGTCTTAATTATCCGCGATGTCCGACACTCGCTGATGACTCACATGATGCTCACAAACAAGCAAGGATGTACGCGAGGGCAGTTGTTTCACCTCCAGGTAACCGTGATGCTTCTGACCGCGTCTATAGTGTTCGTTGTACTGATCCTGCCTATTTGCATATACTCCATCCTTGACACGTACTGGGTCGTTCAGTTCTGTACCATAGCGTATCAACAAAAGCGACTAATCAAAGCGTGTGTGTATGTACTATGTGATATGAGCCACGCCGTCAACTTTTATTTGTACTTTTTAAGCGCAAGAAATTTTCGTCGACGTTTTTTAAAAATGTTCATTTGTAAATCGTGCAGCCAAAAAACCAATTCAGCTATTCGTTCGAATCCAATGTATTACATGTGATAATGAGTGCTGATTCTATTGGTGGAACTTCTGTGTGGCGGATACTGATTGGTTACGGGTGTTAATGTTTGGAGGATGGTGAATTCCCTGATTGTAATTGTGTGATATGCAATGTGTCGATTGTGTTCGTGATATTCGGGAGTTAAATGGTGGATGACGTATTGCAGACACTAAGACCAAGTTGAGATTGTACGTACTTACGAATAACACCCCCAAAGCAGTGATGATGCTTGGTGTTCGTGAAAAGTGATCGCGTCCTGCATGACCGATGGGAACCGTCGTAAGCACAGCCATATTGTCTACTGTCTTCATCGAAACGATGAAACAACAAAACGGATTAAAGTAGGGTATTGCATCAGACATCATCCGTGTCAAATCGTGAAAGATGTCTACCATAAAACTTTTTAACAGTATTCACCAGTCACGTTCAGTAAAAAACTGTTTATTAATCAACCGTTATTCGATGTCAAAGGCACATATATATAGCAACACTTGGTTACAGTGGAAACTCGCTTCGCCATATTATAGGCTACACTTACCGCATAACAGCAAGGGATCTTTATGTGCACTTTCCCATAGAAAGGATAGCACACATTACGACATCTGATGGACCAGCGGTGGATCACTGGTTTCGCGGTCATAGATACATGTATAAACTAAACGAACATGGTAATTTTAATAAATAGAATGTTCATGTTACAAATAGCATTATAAATACACATACGGTGGCATTCGTCTTAAAAATTCGAGAACGTGCATTCAGTGTTCGACTATTCGTTCCAACCAATTATCCACAACTGACTGATACACCATGGGCTGTGGTATACGTTATCTTGTCTGTGTGAGGGGTGGGGTGCACATAAAATACCCCTGCTGCTAATCGGTATCTATAGCCTATGTGGCGGCAGCGAGCCTTTTCTGAGACCATGTGTTGACATAACCATGTATTTAACATCCAATAGGTCCAACTTTACCAGTATTTTATCGACTATCAGTTTTGTTCGTTTGTTTTTTTAAACAATCCTCTTATGTTTATTATATTCTTCTCAAAGCCACATAAGCTATGCCTATACTTCGTGTATGAACATTTGTAGTATGTTTTTCTTAGATAAGATTAGTTTCGTTTAACGTAGAGAAAAAAGGTAAACGTTTTTGAAAATAAAATAAAAAGTCATATTTTTGTGTCCCAATTATATAACTTTAAGATAACAAATAAAATTATTGTAATGCAAATACATGTACATACAAAAATTCTTCAGAAAATTCCATTGTCTGCAAAGAAAATGGCGAATTTGAAATTTTTGTGTATGTATTTGCAATACAATATTTTTATTTGTTAATCTAAAGTTATATAATTTGGACACAAAAATAGGACATTTTTTTTCTATTTTCAAAAATGTTTACCTCTTTTCTCTAAGTTAAGCGAAACTAAAGTTATCTACGAAAAACATACTACAAATGTTCAGACATGAAGTACATGTATAAGATCCCTGGTGAAATATTCATTGGCACAAGCACTTTGCTCCCGTGTACGGTGCACTTAATATTGACGTTTATTACCCATATGGGAAAAAGATTCAGTGTAATGTAGTTTCTCTCTTTCCCTAGGAGATTTGAAAATAGCATTTTGCTCGAAAACTGGTAACTGATCATAATGAATTTGGAAAAGGTGTTTTCGCTATTAATAATTGTTGTAATATGATTCGTTTTGTAAATCCCTCAAAGCTTCTGGTGTCACATTGTCACCTCAAGTTCTCCGTTAATGTGAAATTGAGTGTTTTCGTTATTACTATAGAGGACGAAGACAATATAATTATTTCAATACAGTCCCGAGTTTTAAGACGAGTGCCACCGTACTAAGGCATTTAAATGGACTGTCACGACTTTTAAAGTTACAGTCTCATAGTTGTAAGTGCTATATTTTACTATTTTAGTATGTATTTGTGATATACAAATGCAAATAAATCAATCGCATGAAAAATAGTTATCATAATTAACAGGAAAAAATTAATTTGTAAATATATAAACACAAAAAAATACATGTGTGTAACCAGGAGCCGATTTTTAAACAGGAACTCACACACGAAGAGTTCAAGTTTCCTTCTAATTCTCCATTGTGTTGCCATACGACTTTCATCTTGTTTTAATCACCGCAAAGGATGATGGGGTTTATTCATGGAAAGTATGAAACCATGTGATACATTTTGTTATTGTTTACATTATTCTGCTTAATTGATCGGGTTGGCATCCCTAAATGTTCTACTAGTAAATGACCACATTTTGCTGTAACATTTCGTATGCATAATTATAGTTTAAAGTATGTTCTTTACATTTCCAAAAAAAAAAGTATGAATTTTATAAAATAGGTGGGAACCGCCATTTTGTAACTATGAGACTGTAACTTTAATGTGATCCTTGGACTTTTGCCGTTCGTGCTGGGAAGTCGTTTAGCAACAATTTAATAATAACAATATTAATTTAGTACGTACTAAATTATTTTAGACAAAAGAACACAGTAAGCTACTATAACAATTTGGATGTCAAACGAGGGCGCGATATATATAAACAAAAAACATTTAATATTTTTAAAAAAGTCACCAGTAGGTGGGTCGACGATCGCCTCACAACACCCATTGGCTACGGGCCTGTAAAATTAGTCTGAAATATGTTACAAATAGTATTAGATGCGTAAATACGGTAGAACTGTCTTCAAACTCAGGACTGTATAATACTGCATGCCCGTGTAATCTAATACAACCAGCATTAACCCTATTTGTCGGTGGTTAATTTTCATGCTAAATTGGATGATTTATGTACGCTGTGATGAACAGCAAAACACAGCAGTCGAAATGGACTGTGACTATTTTCACATGTAAGTAAATCAATAAAACACCAGCAATGGTGATTTGTTAAGTGGATTTGTTATATTTTTGTTTGTGGTGTGGGGGTATTGTGGTTGATGTTTTGTTCTATTGACAATTGTGTTTTGTTGTAGTCCGATAGAACTTGGTCAGATTCAAGTGTATGTTGGCAAATGGAAGTTGTGTGACCAAATTGGCCACATGGAGATTTAGCGACAATTAATACATGTATTTGTTAACTATTTTTTTAACATTTAATGGAAGATTTTCCCATTATAATTATTGGATGCGTACATACGATGACATCCGTCTTAAACAAGGGACTGCTTTTAACGAAATTAAAATAAATGGTGGTAGTGTCCATTAGACACACGTGATTGATTAGTTTCCTTGCCTATCAGTTATAAACAACCAGTATTTTCCAATATGCGCGTGTAAGTTTTTCTAGGGTCATGAACCTAAAATTTCTTGTCTATCAGTTATCAACAACGAGTATTTTCCAATATGCGTGTATCAGTGTTTTTCTAAGGTCATGAACCTAAAACGCGATGTATGACAGGGACATCATCCAGTACGAGGAATTCACGCTGGGTTTTATTTATGTCGGACAATGGCTGTATGTAAAGTGTTCATGACATCCTTCCGGCTGGCAGTGGTTGAGAAGTATCGACACCAAACCCAGAGTGAGTGCTCCGCAAGGCTCAGTGGGTAGGTGTAATACCACTTATACCGACCAGTGTCCACAACTG
>JAULBR010108986.1:0-10436 GCA_032355825.1 Melanodrymia aurantiaca | reverse complement strand
AAATTCAGTGTTGTGTGCTATCCTGTCTATGGGATAGTGCACATAAAATACCCCTTGCTGTTTTTCAGTAAGAGTAGGACTGTAGCTCATGAAGTGGCGACAGCGGGTTTCCTCTGAGACTATGTGTCAATATAACCATGTGTCTGACGTCCAATAACCGCTGATATATAATCGATGTGTTCCAGTGGCGTCGTTAAACAAACAAACTTTATCTTTACCTTTCTAAGAAAAAGCAGTGTAATATATTAGCATACACACGATATAACACAGTTCCAATAATAATTATAGGGTGATCTAAAAATAATAATTTAAACTTTCTAAATATAACTGCTTTTTTTAATGAACCTGTTCTCGGTAGGTACTAATAACATCTGGATTTGTTAGCTTAGAGAGATGAGCATGTTTTTGTTATCATTTCTTGGTTTTTAATAGATCAACAAACGGGAATATACAAATGCCTTGGAAGAAAATGATGCTTTTCAGAAAGAAATCATTGTATACCTAAAATCAGCTGAAACAAGTCTACAAGACGCACAAAAGGATCTACGAGATAAACAAAAACAGTACGTACTTAATGGTATAATTAAATTTGAATTGAAGCAAATTAAGATCCCTAAAATATTTTGTTATACAATTTAGCTGCTGATTGTCTCTCCGTTAACCATCACAGTTCATTTCCATGACATAACTTTTTAGTTATTTAGGATAATATAGTTAAAGGTGATATATTCCATATCAATTCCATGTCTAAACAAAACAAAAAATTCTAAGTTTTGTTTTATTTACATTGGGTGCGTTTTTTAGCACATTTACTGATGCTAAATCATTGCAATCTAAAGGAATGTGTTTCACAACTTTTGGAAGGTGTCAATCAAATCCTTTATGTATACATATGAAGTATCGGAACATCACTAAGATGAAGTTCCACAAACTGCATTACACAGCATTGAAATTACTTCCATATTCGTATCAACGATTTTTGAAAGAGCTATATCTTTTTATTGTGGGCCTGGCTATAACAAAAAAAAGCAGTTGCAATAAGATTACTATAACTAAATATTGTAGACGTTCTGAATGCCATGGAAACCCAGCATTATCTACATATTTATTCCAATATGTGTGTGTGGAATAAAGCCTATTAGAGTTCTGCTATTTTTAGTTGATGAAAAACATTGTTTTGTGTACTATATTGATTTTGATTTTGTAATTCAGATTTGAGCAGCAAAAGGTCGTGTTGTCCCACAAGAAACATAAAGCATGTACTTTCCTCAAATCTGTGCTTTCAGAAGTTGTTGAACACAAGGAAAAAATTCAAGTAAGCTCATTCTTAGATATTAATGTTGAGACAGAATCGGAATAAAAATTTACGTGCCTATATCCAATTAAGGTTCAAGCACTTGTTGAGACGTTCATCACAGTGTGTAAAATGAAATGAAGTTACAGTAACAAAACTATTTCTTACAAAGATGTTAACTGTAAAATACAAAATATATGTATCAAATTGAAGCTTATTTGATTTTGGTGTCATTTAGTTTGGACATTGTTGTCATTTTGCTGCCAGTATAATTATTTTTAACCTATTCATGTGAACTCTAATTTCAGAACAAATTGCAGGAGGTTGTGGACAAGCAGACGTGCATTCTTGAAAAATTAAAACATGACAATCAACAGTCGACATCATAGAAGTGAGACGATCATTCCATGTCAAACCAATCAATGATGAAAAGTTGACATTTCAGGATTACTGTAAAATTTTACCAACTTACCAAGTGGTGACATCGGAGAACAATCTGTGAAGAAACTGTTTGCATGTGAATTGTGTGGTTAATGTTACCCCATCATTCCCGATTTATGTACAGATGCTCTGTACCAGTTTGCTTGCATATTCACTCACGTTTAGGTCTCTATCTTGTAAACTTTTCAAGTTAGAAACATCTGTGGAACTGGGTCCAGGTAACAGGCACGATTTTTAAAAATTGTAGGTAAAAATGAGTGAAAATCTTAATTTGTTTGATCGTTAAGACTATGAATCCTGTTAAAGCAATTCCAAGATATTATTGGTTGATTTGACATGCAATTACCTATATTTCTAAGTGCTAACAGTGTATATTATGAATGACATTCAGTCACCTACAATGTATATTTGTATGTAGGGTCTGACTAACTTTTGATATGATTCTGTGTTGAGAATACAGACCTGAGACCATATAATTATCTGTTAATAGTTTTATAATTATTCTTAAACATAGATGAGCATTTATCTGTATTTTAATATTTTGAAGAAAAAACTCCAATTTCATGCTAATATTTTTCAGAATAAGTACCGGGTATTTATAGCAAAGAAATTTAATATCGAACTAGGGCATTTATATCCTTGACCCAAGAACAAACGTGCATGATGTTGTGGAACATTTTCTGTATTTTAGCACTTTTTAACTTCTGTTTCTACTTTTTCCATTCATTTGAACGTCAAGTAATGTGGTCTTGCTCATCTATGTACATAATATCAAAACCTCAGTGATAACTGGCTGCTGACAACTGACTGGGAAGAGCACTCGTTTTGTGACGCTCGACATTTTGTACATACTCATAGTTTACTTTTCATACACTTAACCTGCAGTTATTATCATTACAACATATTCTGACACCCAATAGCCGATGTATTTTTCGTGCTTGGGTGTTGTTAAACATTTATTTATTCATTCATTCATTACTTAACCTGCAGGTCTCACAAACAGAATGCAATTCCCAGTTCCAAATGAGTTTAACAATATCCCCAACAGCAAATTTATAGTCCTATTATCAGTTTGCTACCTCATGTCACATGACATTAATCTTCATTATATCCTGAGCAGCAATGTAGATAAGTCACTCAGAGTGGCCAGGTTAAGTACTTTCTTATGAAAAGGTAAAACTCTTATGCTCTTGTATACTTGATGAAACAGGACCGGATTTAGGAGGCCCTGGGGCCTGTTTCTCAAAACCTTCGTACGAGTGAAACTACTCGTACGACCACTTTGTCTGTTTCTCGAAATCTTCGTAAGTACGAAGATTCGTAAAAAATATCGTAAAGCTACGACAGCTTAGGACCACTCGTACGACTTACGTTTTAAACGTACATTTCAATAATATCACAATGTCAATAAATTTCATATATACATGTACATACATACATACACACACACACACGCGTGCAAACGCACGCACACACACACATTTATATACGATTACCATTGTGGTTGATTATTCCATATAATTATTTTAATGTATGTATGTATATGTATGTATAGATGTACGATATCTACTAGTATATATTGCATGTATGTGGGTTTTACTATTGTATACATACATAAATTATATATCTCATTGATAAGTATCTTCGTACGAATACATGTTTACGACAACACATAAGAACATTTTGAGAAACACTTGTACGACAAATCGGATAACGTTCGTACGAGTTATCGCACGTGGTTTCGTACGATAATGTTTGAGAAACTGGCCCCTGGGCCTGGTTGTTCCAATCCTGGGTTAACACTAACCATGGGTTAAATTCCTTAACCCAGAGTTGACTAATCACAGGTTAAAAGCTGGGTTAGCCTAGGGTATATTTAACTCATAGTTAGCACTAACGAACGTTTGAACGACGCAATTCTTAATCAGTAGTTAAATTTGACTCATGGTTAGGCACTTAACTCAGGGTTAGCGCTAACCCAGGATTCGAACAACCGGGCCTTGACGTTTAGTCTCCGTACAGCTATTGGTCATGGGCGTCATTTTGTGAATACAAGTTGGGTGTTGTGGAGAGGGAGTGGGGGGGTGGGGGGTTGATGAAAGACTGTTTGTGACACCGTTCACAAAGAACAGATGTCTTTAGTGCATTCTGGTCGCATGTATGGTATACAATACATTACTGCGTTTTAATGTGTTATTTAAATTTTAATACTAAAAAGTGTGTGTGTGTCAATTATTAATTCAAGGGAAGTAACTTTTATTGTCATCTTAAATGTGGCTAGACTGGATTGTCTGCCTTTGCGCAAGTAATTTAAATAACCTCCACCCTCCCTACGCCATAGTTTGGCTTACATTAATACTAATACACTTTTAACTTACTAATTTATTACAATTTAAACAAATTCCTTCAAACAATTATTTCTGTCCTGGGCAGAAAATTTGACACAGGACCAAAACTTGTGCCCAGGATGGACGTGTCAGGGGCCTGTTCCACAAAGAATTTACGACTAGTTGTGGACGTAAACGTAAATATGTGACAACAAGTCTTTCCCAAAATATAATTAAACATACTTGTGTCCAAGAATGAATAGCATCCTCGGGTAATACGCCACACATGACCAAAAACTCATGGCGTCTCAGCTACTAATAATAGTCGTATCACTAACAGTTAGCGATCGAAATTTGTCTATTTACGTTTACGTATACAACTAGTCGTAAACTGGACTTACGATGTTTTGTGGAACAGACCCCAGAACTTTTAGTGGATGTGGACACGTTAATAGAGTTTCCATTTCCGTTGCCTGGTTACCCATCTTCGTGGCGCAGTGGTTAACGCCTTGGACTTCAGACCTGGTAGAATGGGATTCGAACCGGTTTAAACCTGATCGCCATTTTAAACTCTGATTAAAGAAGGCCAAGTAGCAGATTTTAACCGACCGTCCGGTTTAAACCGTTTTAAAAGTAACTGAAATCCTCCGGAAATGGAAATCGGATTTCTTTTTTTAAATCCGGCGATCAGGTTAAACCGGTGACGAGAAATCCGCCCTTACACCCGACGTGCTAACCACTGTGTTACGGAAGCCGGTTGTTTAAATAATTAATTAATCAATCTAATTACATGTACGTTTATTGTATTTTTCAGTGCATCACTGATGGTTGATTGAATCAACAACTTGTGATACAAGCAAACGAAATCGACACTTCGCACCAGTCATCCGCAAAGAATTTGTTTTGTATTTTTGTCTACATAATAATGTTAACGTCCAAATTACCAACGAGGTACGAAGAATACGTTTCGTACTAATTAGGATCATTGATAGCTCAGCATAATAATAGTATTCTATTTACATTCCAATCTAGCATAATCATCAGTCAGTTAGAATTTGTTTATCAAATTCCGTTGTGTGTGCTATCCTGTCTATGGGAAAGTGCACATAAAAGACCCCTTGCTGTTTTTCGGTAGCCCATGAAGCGGCGACAGCGGATTTCCTCTGAGACCATGATTGTGTTAATATAATCATTCTTTTGACGTCCAATAACCTCCGATTAATAATAAATGTGCTCCAGTGGCGTCGTTAAACAATCAAACTTTATCTTTTTACCGTCTCTCGACTGATTGACGCGTTCACCAGCCCTTCGTTCAATAGCGCGGACGTTCTGCTACCGACACAAACAATTTGACTGGTTCGCATCGTGTACTAGCACATCACATTCATTTAATGTAGATGAATTTACCATTTTCAGACACCCAATAGCCGATGTATTTTTTCGTGCTGGGGTGTCGTTAAACATTCATTCATTCATTAATGTAGATGAAAAAATCGGTGTCAAAACGTTTTGTGTCGGTAGCAGAACGCTCGCGCTATTGAACGCAAGGCTGATGTTACAGAGAATGTGTGATCATTTCACAGCGTCCGAAACCAGTAGGTACTTTAAAAGGGAATTTCTTTTTTTACCCTGTCGGTGTTAATGTCTGTGACCATTTGACATGTGGGGGCTCTTTTAAACGGAATGTATTTTAGCACTATCATAGTTAGTATAGCGTGACCATTTGACATCTGTGGGATCTTTTAAACAGAATATGTTTTAGCACTATCATAGTTAGTATAGCGTGACCATTTGACATCTGTGGGCTCTTTTAAACGGAATATGTTTTAGCACTATTAGCGTTAATGTCATGTGACCATTTGACATGTGAGAGCTCTTTTAAACGGAATATGTTTTAGCACTATTAGCGTTAATGTCACGTGACCATTTGACATGTGAGAGCTCTTTTAAACGGAATGTTTTAGCACTATTAGCGTGTCACGTGACCATTTGACATGTGAGAGCTCTTTTAAGCGGAATATGTTTTAGCACTATGAGAGTTAGTGTCATGTGACCATTCGACTATCAGAGACTTTATCTTAGTCTTTTAAATGTTCTTAATTTGAATCTCTAAAGACCGGTAAGGAAGTTGCTGAGCAAAGTGACATGAATATCACTTCCCTCACTGTGTGCGCTCAATTTTAGTGAGACATCCAACCGCCTCAAGAGGTGATGAGGAAAATTGTGTTTGGTATATATTTTTTTTATATCTACTGTGATCTTGGTATTTTTAGTATTTTTTTACACACCAGTTTAAGATGGGTTGGGTTGGGTTGGGTCATTTTTGGTGTGCTTCCATCAGAAATCTGTTCAAGCACACCTGTCATGGGCACAGTTTAAGAGAACACATTTCTGATGTATTTATCATTTGACATGGCCGATTCTAATAGACGTTTTAATCATTATCATTCTAAAGATACCTGATTGGCTACTCAATTATAGCTATGACCCGAGTGACAAATTGAATCCAAAGTACCACTCATTAGTATTCACATAATGATTTTCTAACACTCCTGATTGATCACAGTTTTTCGCGTCAATTTCTTTGTCCATGAAAATAATATGTACGAGCAAAATGTGATTTAGTTAGTAAAACCATGTTTTCGTGGAGCGGGGGTGGGAGGTGTAAGAAGTAAAACACTACACTTGTGTCAGATACCATGTTGTTAAACTTGTGCCCGATCCTTTTTGTGTTTATTTACAAATAAAATATGTTTCAATCAAATACCATGTATCTCACAACTCGTTGTTTAAAACCGTATCCAAACCGTATCCAAACCACCTTGCCTATCTAGAATCATGTTTCAACATGACTCTATTATGCATCTGTCGTTGTTTAAAACCGTATCCAAACCACCTTGCCTATCTAGAATCATGTTGTTTCAACATGGCTCTATTATGCATCTGTCATTGTGACTTCTGTTTTTTATCTAGATTGAATCACAATTATTAAATGATTTTTTTATTAATTGACATTGTTTCATAACAGTTTTATATACATGTACATGTGTATATTATTTTTTTAATTTGAATTGTGCATTTTATCTCTTACCAAAATATCGCCAAACTTAATTATGGATTTTACGATGTTTTTTTTATTACTTTTGACGTGAAACAGGGTTGATACAGACCTGCGAACGATCGTTTGGTTCGCGCAATTGTTGTTTTGCGTAACCCATTTTTCGTTCCCGCCAAAAAAAATATATATATATATTTTTATTTTTTTTGTGAATTTTTCAAACAAATTTATCAGTCCCTTATTTATAAACAGTCTACGTTGTTAAAAAAACACTTATTACTACAACATGATAATTATACCTGGCTACTGCTTATTTAGCAACTACATATTTAGCAACATATTTTATAATGGGTTACGCAAAATGAAACGGGTTACGCAAAATATTTTGGCGTAACCCATAAATGGGTTCCGCAAATTTTCAATTTTCACAGGCCTGTTCAGATATATTTTACTGCCAGGTGACACAATCATATCTTCTAACGTGGATTTTAATCTTCTTTATTGCTAACCCGAAAATCAAAGCGTCTGTCTACTTGTGCCATATCTTTCACATGTTATCTCCTCTGTGTTGAATACTATGAACGTCTTATAGTAAATGCTTTTGTAATATAGCCTATTAAATTCTATGCACTTGACTCGATTAACTTTACTACGTCGATTATAGACTTTGTACAGGTTTTCCCATATGCAAGAACTCTCGGTTGTTATCGGTTGTTATCGGGTGTAGTTATTAAAGTTACAGTCTCATAGTTACAAAATGGCGGTTACCGCCTATTTTATAAATACTTTTCTATTTTGGGAAATGTAAAGAACGTACTTTAAACTATATGCACACACAATTATTGTACAGTAAAATATGATCATTTACTAGTAGAACATTTAGGGAGGCGTTAACAGCCAACCTGATCAATTAAGCAGAATGTAAACAATAAAGTTTATCATCCTTTCTATCAATAAACCCCATAATCATTTGTGGTGATTAAAACAATGATGAAAGTCGTATGGAAATGTAATGGAGAATTGGAAGGAAAGTTGAATTATTCGCGTGTGAGTTCATTTTTAAAAACCGGCTCCTGGTTACACACGTTGGTTTTTTTTTCGTGTATACATTTACAAAAAAAAAAAAATCTGTTAATTATACTAGCTTTTTTTTTTGCGATTGATTTATTTGCAGTTGTATATCACAAACACATATTAAAATAGCCAAATATAACACTTACAACTATGAGACTGTAACTTTAAAATATGAAATCGGGATTTGAAGGACGGGACATTTTTTTTTTGGTTCACTCACGTGATCCGTGTTATTTGAGCGGGGAAATATCTCAGTATTTTTCATCTTCTGAATTAATCTAAAAGTGTTTCAATATTTGTTTTATACCTCTGTAGTAGATAGCTCATGATTATATAACCGGTGGTAGAATTATTTTTTTGGACCCTAGAGTCTGTCGGATAACACTCGCTAAATTAGGCCAAATAGATGAATATATATGGTTCCGATTACATAAGGCAAAACAAATAGGGAATGTACGTAGTCTGAAATCTTTTCTATTTTTGTAGGCATATTTTGGGGTATGTATTCGTCGTATACATTCTATTTTCGTCCATTGGTACACTTCGTTGATTCTCGTAGAAAACGTCGGACATTGCGTGTGTAGGCCTACATCTAAAAACGACATACATGAACAAATCCGGGATTTTCAATTTACCATAGGAACGAAACTTAACAATCACGGAACAATCCGCTTGTTTGGCAATATGGATTTACTCTCTCGGTCGGCAATGTGTCTTTCTTTTGTGGGGTGGGAGGAGGGGATTTTCTTTAAACAACTTTAGGATCGCACATGTTTCCTAGGGTCGGCCAGATAACCGGAACCACAAATGTTATTTTGTCTTGCCTTGCGTCAATGTGGGTTTTTTTCTCAGACCGTTTGTTTGCATTTCGTAGGCCTATTTCTGTCTACTCATTTAATAAATAGAGGATATTACATTCGTGTCCGTGACAGCCGATGTTTACGACACGACGTAAGGAATGGAGCCAGCCACAAGACAATTAATTTGCGTATAATCATTTTATAACAAGCGAAAACACTGTCCTTGTTAATCTACATCATTGCATACATTTATTATAATGACTACAAACAACAACAGAAATGTCAAAATGTCATTATATTACGTAAAATTTCTCAGTTTACAATATACGCATCTGTCGCTAAAAATAGCATTTTGAAAAGTTATAACACTGTTTGAGGTCACGCTATTATCTGGAGTACAGCGAAGCGAAACCCAGTGTTATTTTCTCTCAGACCTAGCTGATTGTCTCTTGTCACGTGGTGTCTATAGATGCAGCAGAACGGAAACTTTTACTTGAAACGTCCTGAGCGATGGTCTTTAAGGCACGAGTGTCGTAAATATCGTCTGTCATGGACAATAGTGTAATATTCTCTTTATTGACTTGTCCTGCTAAATAAGCACTTGTTTAGGCCTACAAACCAACCTTTTATTGCCGACGGTGAAGGGCTATCCAGGTTAGCAGACGTGTAATAATTTCTATAAAGATTATCTTTGATCTGTAAATGACGTATTATTTATTACCCCAGAAGGCATTCTAACCGGGGAAAATAAATATCATAATGTTCTCACTGAGAAATTATCCACATTGGTATAACGTGTCATTTGATTGGGTTGTTAAAACCATCCCAGCCACTGACAAGGAACGTTAATAAAATATGACGTCATAAATTGTCAACATGACGTCACGCACATCGCGGAGAACTGCAAAATCTTCTTTTTTTTCAGCGTTACATTGACGTCTGTTTTGAAAAGCATTTCACAATGAAATGTATGGAGTAATAAATACAATATTAAACTCGCTACCCTGTATTATCAATTTTAACTCCCTCGTGAAATAATGTTCATATCAGTCACTCGCTAAAGCTCGTGACAAATGAAACTTATTTCACTTGGGACTTAAACTTGATAATACAAGGTAGCTCGTTTAATATCCTCTAAGTAGCGTACCGTACTGCGAGTTTGCTCTGGTACTAGTAACGGTAATTAAAGATACAATTATAAATAATCGATGAAGAAATTTAGTTTTACGAAAATAAAAGTATATTTTATATTCTCTACATTTCTAACACAAATATGTTATTGTTTAGATGACATAGCGCAAAATGAAGGAAAGTATATTTTATTACATTTTAATTATGTTCTAATTATTAATGCGGCAATCGAGTTATCAACATTCTCAGATATACACTTTGTCCAAACTGTTATCATGGATAGAAATGTTATATCAATTATATATATTGAA
>JAULBR010108975.1:0-10441 GCA_032355825.1 Melanodrymia aurantiaca | reverse complement strand
TAAGAGTAGCCCATGAAGTGGCGACAGCGGGTTTCCTCTGAGACCATGTGTCAATATAACCATGCATCTGACGTCCATAGCTACTGATTTATAAGCGATGTTTTCCATTGCTGTCGTTAAACAAACAAACTTTATTTATCTGAGACCATGTGTATGTTATTTAACAACAAAAAATTATCGTAATATCATGACAACAATATACACATTGCATGCAGTTTAAATCCATTGTTTTACCTTTTGAGACTAGAGTGTACTCATTTTATGATTACAAATATTATTCTTTGTCATTAATTATAATTTATAACAACAAACACATTTTTGGTACTAAATAAAGACAGAATTTAAATTTGACAAATTATGGATTGTGAAGGGCTAAGATTATTTTTTTCAGAAAATTTTATGGGTAAAAAAAAATGATTTGCAAAACAAAAATCAACCCAATATTAATGTATTTTGTTTTAGTTGCGAAAACATGCCGATACGATACATGAACAGGATGCGATGCTGTCGGAATCGCGCCAGCAATTGGCCGTGGTAGACAGTCAGCTCTGCGCGACTAAAGAAGAAGCGTGTCAGTTGGAGACCGGTCTAGAGAATTACAAACACAAGTACAACCAGTGTGTGGCCCAGGTGAACCACCTCGAGTCGACCGTCGACTCGCTGCAAGAAACACTCGTCACCAGTCGATCTCGGGTTAGTATTTATAGTAATCACTAAATAGTCACAAGTACAACCAGTGTGTGGCCCAGGTGAACCACCTCGAGTCAGTCATTGACATGCTGCAAGAAACACTCATCATGGGTTAGCATTTATAGTATACCTACATAAATTAAGATTATACATATTTTAAAAAAGCACAACACAAATTATTGAGAGAATGTATAGAACAGTTTTTTTTAAGCACTAAGTAATTTTCGTACTTTAATACATCCAGATTACTTAGCCTGGAGCATTATTGCATAAATCTCATTTACACTCAACTAAACAAAACTTGCTGTTATTCAAAGAAGAGTAGCCTATGTGGCAGCAGCAGCAGGTTGCCTCTGTGACCATGTGTCAATATAAGCATGCGTCTGACGTCCAATAACCTTCTGATCTATATTTGATGTGTTCCAGTGGCGTCGTTAAACAAACAAACTGTATATTTGATCTGTTTGATTGTCTCTCTGAATCAGGAGATGGAGAAGGAGCAGAAGATGGACTCGCTGCAGAAGGAGCTGGATAACCTGGACCGGGTTTACGACGAGTCGAAGCGGGAGATCAACAACTGTGAGAACGTCGTGGAACAGTTGACTCAGGAGTTGAATTCCACCCAGGAGGAGCTCTCCCTGTCTCACAACCGCGTCAAGGAGAGCGAAGAAAACATCCACAACCTGAAGGAACATCTACAGTTCTCACAGCAACAGGTAAGACAGACAGTTTGAATATATACTCTCCCATTAATACTCTCCCATTAGCTCTCCCTGTCACAGTTTGAATCTATACTCTCCCATTAGCTCTCCCTGTCTCACAACCACGTGAAGGAGAGCGAGGAAAACATACACAACCTCAAGGAACATTTACAGTTCTCACAGCAACAGGTAAGACAGACAGTTTGAATATATACTCTCCCATTAATACTCTCCCATTAATACTCTCCCATTAGCTCTCCCTGTCGCACAACCGCGTCAAGGAGAGCGAAGAAAACATACACAACCTCAAGGAACATTTACAGTTCTCACAGCAACAGGTAAGACAGACAGTTTGAATCTATGCTGTCCCATTAATACTCACCCATTAGCTCTCCCTGTCACAGTTTGAATCTATACTCTGCCATTAGCTCTCCCTGTCTCAGTTTGAATCTATACTCTCCCATTAGCTCTCCCTGTCACAGTTTGAATCTATACTCTCCCATTAGCTCTCCCTGTCACAGTTTGAATCTATACTCTCCCATTAATACTCTCCCATTAGCTCTCCCTGTCTCACAACCATGTGAAGGAGGGCGAAGAAAACATACACAACCTCAAGGAACATCTACATTTCTCACAGCAACAGGTAAGACCGACAGTTTGAATCTATACTCTCCCATTAATACTCTCCCATGGCATTAGCTCTCCCTGTCTCACAACCGCGTGAAGGAGAGCGAAGAAAACATACACAACCTCAAGGAACATCTACAGTTCTCACAGCAACAGGTAAGACAGACAGTTTGAATTCATTCTCTTGTGGGAATGGGACGTAGCTCAGTGCATTAGTTTTCACCTGGGAAGTGTGAGGTTTAAGGATCGAACACCGCGGCCTTTGATAGACCAGTCGTGGATCCCTGGTTGGAACGAGAAATAACCCAAATGATCCCCTGAGGAGGATTGATCTTGCAACCCATTAAAAGGACGCTCTAGCACTGCACTACATCCTACTCCCAGGATATATGCTACAAAAGTTGGTTATCTGAATGTTCATGATGGACTTGTTGTTGTGTAAAGAACTATGGGATTGTCGCCAAATGAGTCAGATCTAGGTTCAGACTACCAGTAACACGATCTGGCCCAGAGGTCGACACCATCGGAAAAGTCATCTACCGTTATTTTGTTTACTAATGTTAGTCTTTTCCCTAGTCAATTTTAGCATGTCTTGATACTTGCATGTCATTCTTCCCCAAAGTAGTGCCATGCTGCCCTCAGATAGAAACATTTACTTATAATGTTTTCCCTAGGTAATTATAGCATGGCACCGCCACACCATGCCCTGATACTTGTATGTCATTCTGCCCCCAAATTAGTACAATGCTGCCCTCAGATAGAAATATTTACTTGTAAAACAATTTACTTATATACACTGTAATTGTTAAGTAGAATGAATATGTGTTATGTTGAGTCTATAAAAAGAAACTTAATTAGATTGAAATATCAGTTTATATGATGATTGTTCCCTTAAACGTTTGTTATGTTAAAAAAAAGTGTCCTTAAAATATCCAAAATCGAACACAATACTCTGATATAGTTTAACTTACTATGCCTTGCTCCAATTCTAGGGAAAATGAGAACAACTATTAAAATTAAAATGCATTTATTTAACAATACAATGTAAATACAAACTTTACTATAACTAATACAAAAATTCATCAAAAGATGTGTAAGGAATGTTACTTATACAAAATATGAACAACCCTTTTACACTGTAAATTGTTTGATGATCAAATATTGATGATCTTTCGGTTTACTGACTGTTATAAATAACCTCAAATGAAGATAAATAACGCTATGGCAGTGGAATGTGAAAGCGTTTTGTCGTAATACATAAGCTATGCACTAGAGCTGTAACAACACAGAAATACACTGTATAGTATTGCAATATGACCTTCATGATACAATACATCGGTTCAAAATGGCTGTATGTACGATACATGCACAATACATACGATGCATGGGGTTGTACAATTATGAAATAATCTTCTAGTGATTTACCAAATTCTCTGGCCATGATTCAAAATCACTAGCCCATATTTAAGACAATAATATTATTAAAAACCTCAACCATGTAACCTAGTGTTACTTGATAGATTAACCCATACAAAAATGTAGCTGATGTGTTGTTTCGTTCTGGTGTGTCATTAAACATCAATTCATTAATTTGTAGATTAACTACCGAGCAGCAAATTATTGCTTAACCGTTGACCCATCTAAAAGATCTCATGAAAGCCTCAACCCACCCCTGATGTGACTTGAATCACACATAAGAAGGAAAACATGATGTGGTATAATTTTGTATGTAATACAACAAAGTCTAATTCAACAAGTTTATAGCACTAAATCTGACTGATTCATCCTTACAATTTGCAGCAGTACCATGCATCCTACAATATAATGCCGGAGGTTTTCAATAAACCCTGGAAATGATGTGTAAGAATATTTAAAAATAGATAAAGTAAACAACTAAGTTCTACACTGTCCCAAGTGAAACACAAACAAACATACACACTGTAAAAGAAATGCACAATAAACAGAAAAAAATTCCACATTTATAATGCCTCATTAAAAAGTTATTTTGATTTCACAATAGTGTCATCAGCTTGCCACAGTCAATCCATTTTTTGTGCAAAAAAGTTTACACGGATATATAGATGTACGAAAAAAACAATAACAAACAGTAGAAATTAGAACGGGGATAACCCTTTTGTGTTTTCCAATTTGGTGATATATATATCGGTGGTAATACCATTGCAAATTTCACTTTTTGTTTGCTTCTCTAACACTTTGCGAATGAAACTAGATTTAGAATGGTAAAACCACCCATATTTTAAGTATGCCTTTCTCTATTATTCTGTAATAATAATCATTAAACTGCTATAGAAGGATCACGTTTGGGATAAAACATCCTCCAGTAAACGTTTGTTCTTTACAAACGGCAAATGTCACAGTTTGTATTCTTTGGAATCCCGTATTTCTTGCTCTGTCCCCTGCCTCTGATAGAAACTCGAGAATAAGATACTTCTGGATACTCGTTGCCTAGGGATACGAGATCTATGTCTTCTGTGTAGAAGATCTCCACATGCACAGACATCGTAACGGAAAATGTCTGAAAGTGTTGCGTGGAAATAAACCGATTGTTCAATGCATTCAACTGGATCAGATTCTCTTTGCAAAACTTGTCGGTTTGTGAACCTGCTTTTGTGACGACCACAGTAACGTAATGCTGTCGGTAGTGACAGTAGAAATCTGCAAAGAACATGTTACAGTCCTTCTTGATGATACTCTTTGGAGGGATTTGAACACGTCTGGCGCCGAAGAAAGAGAAATTTGGTGGTTTTAGCGTCCTGTAGTCGAGGCCGGTGCTGAAGAACAAACCGTTGATGGCTCCGTTGATGGAGGACGATGAGTCTCCGTTGTAGTCCTTGCAGTACGTCTCCATGATGCCGTCGTGGAGTTTAAGGATGCTGTGGAAGTAGAACGGAGGCTTGTTCCGATACAGATGTATCAGTCGCTGCGTCGTGCTAGATGTGCGTGATACGTAATCCATCGCTTTGTGCATCAAAGTGTTCAGTTGTTCTCGAGTCATATCTGAAAGAGTGAAAATATCTCTCGTTATCTTGCTGAACAATGATCAAATAATAACACTTAGGGTGTGATAATCATATCGGAGTCATGTTGTAGACTATCAGAGTCAGCCTGTACACAGGCTAAACATTTTTTTTTTAAAGTTCCTCACACTAAAATGATTAAAAAGAAAGATCTGGTTGCATCATTGATCAGCATGGAATTTGCACTGGACAACTAACAGGAATGCGTGCATTCATGACTAAGCCATTGAATAGCACTATCAGTATGGCTAAAACCAGGGTCAAGATAAAACATCCATGGTTTGTTTACGGTTTCCCCACTGACTCTATCTTTTTCCTGCCAACCCTAAGCCTTTTTCTCCTTACAATATACAAGTAAATACAATTTTAACTCTTCTAACACTGAAGATAAAGCGGAGCGGAAACGTTTGGCACCATACTTCATGATTGAGAGTCTTTAAAAGAAGTTCAGCCTAGACTAGCATCAACCATTGTTCACACAGTTGCGAAGGAAAACCAATCACTAAGATTGTATAAAACATTTGACAGGAATAGAACAAGCACTATTCCTGTCAAATGTTTTATACAATCTTAGTGATTGGTTTTCCTTCGCAACTGTGTGAACAATGGTTGATGGATCATGCTATATGTATATATTGACACCCAACAGCCGATGCCTTTTTTTCGTGCTGGGGTGTCGTTAAACAAATACATAATAATAATAATAATAATAATAATAAGAACAAGCACTTTTGTCATTCCATAAGTAAAAAGTTCTATTTTCATTTAAAAATAGTATTATGTACACCCCTACGTTTAAATTGGAGTTGTATTTTTATCAACTAATGATTTGGCCGAGCGGTTATGGTGTTGGACTGTGAAGTGCCATGCTAATCGGTCCTGTAGGTTCGAATCCCACTTGTTGTTTCATTTATCAACCAACCTGGCAGTTTGGCGGGTACTACTGAACTTTTGGGTCCGTTGATGTCGAATTCCACGGACGATGCACTCTTCTTGTAAACCATTAATCCTGTCTGACACAGCACCTTCTGTATTGCATACACTTTGACCGTCGTGGTGCCCGGGGCCAGCAGGTCATTAGCTATCGACAGCGAAGTTTTCGTCGTTGGAAAAGTCAGCCAGAACATTTCATTGGATTCACCTTCTTCTTGCTCTTTGAGAACGACGAGGACATTGGGCGGCAATTCTACCTGCTCCGTGTTTAGTTTGAGACGGCGAGGTGCCTTTTGGTGCGTCATTCTGAACGAATCCTGAAAATAAATCACATTGATAAATAATTAAATTTAACACGGGTTATATTGGCTGACAAATATATCAAGCAGGCCTTTCTACAGGATTTTTTTCCCACCGTTACTTTTTTTTGTGTGTGTAAAACCCAGGAGTACTTATTTGATAGATTACTGCTGGGGTGAGGAAAAGCCAAATTGACAACCGGACATTTTTATGACGTCATGGGTTACTTCCCTTTTGAAATAAATCAATTACTGTTTTTTACTGTTTATCAAGCTTTGAATGCTTTTTGATGCCATATATTGCATTCTGAACATTACAAAAATGTTTAATGATTGTTTGTATAGCACGATGATCATGGCATACATGTAATATACGTTAGTGTTCTTGTTGAAGTGTCCGTAACACTGTCTGACCCATGTCATCAGGCCCTACGAGGCAGTAACTGCATCACGCAAAGTTAGTGGACTAAAAATGATGCTAATACTGTGACCGGCACACACCTGTTTTTCAAAAATAATTCCGGTCACACAGTTTGTCAAACGGTCAATGACCGGCGCAATCTGTCTTTTCCCCACCCCTGGATTACTGTATGTATTATACATTGTACAGATAAGAGATAAGCAACTGAATTTAAGGCCCTTACAAAGCCATTGCAATAAATAAAAGTGATTACAATTCCCTTAAAATAATTGGAAGTGGCAAAATAGTGAGTGATTCTCTTTGACTGTCAGAATGTGTGCAAAAGTCTGCTTACTTGGCTGATGGGGTCTTTGTGTGCCGACATACTCAAAGCACCCACAATGTGTGATGCTAAGTCTACTTACTTGGCCCACGAGGTCCTTGTGTGCTGACAAACTCAAAGCACCCACACTGTGTGATGCTAAGTCTACTTTCCAATTGTTAATTTTGCCAGCTGCAAACAAAACACAAACAATTTGATTTTTTGCTGATAAAAATATAAAATATGAAGAACAAATTTATCTTTTTTATGTCTAACTTTTTAAAGAAATTTTAATTATATAATTTTTTTTTATTATAATAAAAATATTATATACTTACGCATTCAGTGCCATTCACGCACGCACACACACACACACACACACACGCACGCACGCATGCGCACACACACAGATGCATACATAACTATACATGTACTTATACATTTGTATATATTAATTAATTTTTTAAAGCAATTAATTTTTAATTGTTTCAAAAAATAGGTCGCCTCTCAAAGAGCATGTTGTTAATTATTGAGAAGTTATACTTGCCTGTGTATGTTAATTTCTTCATACCACTTGCGCACACCTGGTAAAAGTACGGAGTACGTTTCTGTGTTCTCTCCAAACCGTACGCATGCACTGTGAACGGTCCTGTGGAAACGTCGATCTTCGTCTTCGAAAGACTCTGATTGCCTGCGAGCGAGTGAAGAGAGAGAAACACAAACACGGAATCCCCCGTCTTATCGACGGAGATGACGACGCACAGGTTGTCGACATTCTTCTCAATACGTGACCAATCAATCTGGAGGTTACATGTTGTCGTGTGGTCAGTCAGAGACGCCTTGAAACTCAAGGTTACAGTTTTACCTTTCTGGAGAAAAGAAATGATATGGAAGCGAAATCTCATTTATATAAATTTATCCTATCTGGAGCGGGACGTAGATTAGATGCAGAGTGTCCGCCTGTTGCGGGTTGGGTCGAGAGATCGATCCTCCACAGCGAAAACATTTTTATGGGCTATTATCCGTTCCAGCCAGTGATCCACGACTGGTTTATCAAATTCCGTGGTGTGTGTTATCCTGTCTATCGGAAAGTGCACATAAAATACCCCTTGATGTAGCCTATGTGGCGGCAGTCCGTTTCCTCTGTGAACATGACAATATAATCATGCGTCTGACGTCCATTAACCGCTGATTTATAATCGATGTGTTGCTAGTGGCGTCGTTAAATAAAACCAACTTTACGTTTATTGAACGTAAGACAGCTAAATACATACAAGTACATGAATGAATTTATTGTGCATTATATGAGAGTATATTATATTTATAGAAATAAACACCACATTTAATTGGCTGTTCTCTATAACTCACATAGTACATTGCATATCCAATTGTATCTTAATTAATATCTAAATATATACATGTAGCTAGTTTAAAGATTTGATTACTAAAAGAAGTCTTAATACATAGTTATAAGAGTACTATATTTGTGGTAAGCTTGTTTGAAAGCTGGTGTAAGGAATGAAAAAAGTAATCTAGGTCACTATAGAAATTCTTAGAGTATATCAACAAATATTACATATTAGTTGCTAAAAACTAATTATAATTTCCTCTTATAACATTGAAACAAATTATTATATTATACTATTAATAACAAACAAATAAATTACGTAGTAAAAAAAAAAGATAAAAAGGTGAGTATCGAATTAGATCGACGGGACCAGCTGGGGCGAAGCACCTTTAAAGGTGCGAACCACCAGCTTCGAGTTCACATGCTTCAGGCTCATGTGAAAGAGTCCACCGACCTACGGCTCACCCGAAGTAAACACGTCAAATTATTGGTTATAAAGAGAAACTCATTGAAGCGACTTGGTTGTGCAACTTCCGTTAGTTCGTTCTTGGTCCAAGGGAAATCACTCTGGTTTAGTTCACTGTTTACCTCGTTACGGTTACCGTGTTCTATAAATCAATACCCAACATTGACAATGTTAACATTGTACAATAACATAGCTATATAATGTATCGACTCACTGGAAAATGGAGTCACTAAGCTTAAAGGATGTTTTATGTAAAGTAAAGTAAAGTTTGTTTTATTTAACGACGCCACTAGAAACACATCGGTTATAAATCAGCAGTTATTGGACGTCAGATGCATGGTTATATTGACACATGGTCCCAGAGGAAACCCACTGTCGCCGCTTCATGGGCTACTCTCACCGAAATACAGCAAGGGGTCTTTTATGTGCACTATCCCATAGGACAGCACACACCATGGAATTTGATAAACCAGATGTGTTTCACTGGCTGGAACAGAAAATAGCCCATAAAAATGTTTTGCGCGGTGGAGGATCGATCTCTCGACCCATCCCACCATAGGCGGACATTCTACCTCTGAGCTACGTCCCTCTCCCCATGTATAACTGGTACATCAATAACTATGGAATATGCTCTCGTGTCTGTGGGAAAGTTCATATCAAAATACTACTACATGACAACCTGACTCCTGCATCTAGCTATACAACTCCATCTTTCAAGTGAGATATTTTCTTTTTTTTCAGATTGTTAGATCAAACATCGGACTGAAACATTAATAAACCTCCCCACTACTTTTTAAAAATGTTCTGTCGATTGGATCCCTATTTTAAAACATCTGTAAACTTCATCACTATATACTTTTATAAATATACTGTCTATTGGATCCATGGACTAAACTTGCCATCACTTTGAAAAATCTCTCATTGATTGGATGCATGGACTAAAACATCATTAAACTTCCCGACTACTTATATTTATAAATCTCCATGTACTAAAACATCATTAAACCTCCCCACTACTTTATTAAATCTCCCATCAATTGGATTCATGGACTAAAACATCATTAAACTTCCCCACTACTTATATACATGTAAGTCTCCTGTAGATGTAATTCATGGACTAAAACAAGTGTAAACCTCCCCGCCACTTTACTAAATCTCCTGTACTTTTTATAAATTTCCTTGGATACTTGTACTAAAATACCTGTAAACCATCCCACTACTTTATTAAAACCTCTCGTCGATTGTATCCATGGACTAAAATATCGATAAACCTCCCCACATGTACTTTATTAAATCTGTAGTCAGTTGGATCTATAGACTAAACTTCCCCACTAGTTTTATAAATCTCTTGTAGATGGGATGCATGTACTAAAATACCTGTAAACCTCCCCACTACTTTATTAAACCTCTCGTCGATTGGATGCATGTACTAAAATACCTGTAAACCTCCCCACTACTTTATTAAACCTCCCGTCGATTGGATGCATGTACTAAAATACCTGTAAACCTCCCCACTACTTTATTAAACCTCTCGTCGATAGGATGCATGTACTAAAATACCTGTAAACCTCCCCACTACTTTATTAAACCTCTCGTCGATTGGATGCATGTACTAAA
>JAULBR010108964.1:0-10441 GCA_032355825.1 Melanodrymia aurantiaca | reverse complement strand
AGGTTCAAAGCGAACTCTCAATTTTGTGCGGCCAACAACCGAATGTGTAAAAGAATATATCGAAAGTTGTCGGCAATATCTGTATCCGCGAAATGCTGCGATAAATAGAAGATTATCCGAATAAAATTATTTCAATCCCATTGTTCCGTTTGTGCACAAAAGACGTTAAACATATACAAACGTCTCATAATTCTATATGCTTATACTTATGTACCTACGGTAATTAATCAGTCTATTTGTAAACGGCACGAGTTATTCTGACAAGGGGAATAACTCTGTTGTACAGTTTTTGGTGAAAAACGAGACCCTTGACAAACCGGAATCCTGTCTAAACAGGATATTTATTTGGGTCCCTAGGTTGTCCGGTTGAGGCAGGTTTCGCTGTATTATCTTCAACAATAATTGTTATTAGCAGGGCTTGAAATGCTAATAACAAATATTATTATTGTTGAAGATAATGTATGTATTTGAAGTTTATTTTATTGGTTGGGTCGGCAGTGTTCAAACAAGTCACAGACTGCCAGGCCAGTTGTATTTCAAGCCCTGCTAATAACAATTATTATTGTTGAAGATAATGTATGTCTTTGAAGTTATGTCATTATTTTGATTATACAGTATATTTCACTTATTTGCATAACTGTTTATAGCAAAATTGTCTTATATTCATAATTTTATCCCACAAAAAAAAACATTTGCTACCAAAAAAGTTCAAACTATAATCAATAATTGCACAGAAACTTTTCCATATTATTATTGGCTGGGTCAGCAGTATTCAAATAAGTCACAGACTGTCAGGCTGGTTGCATTTCAAGCCCTGCTAATAACAATTATTGTACAAGATAATATATGTATTTGAAGTTATTTTATTGGCTGTCGGCCATGTTCATTGCAGTCACAGACTGTGAAGCCAGTTGTATTTCAAGCCCTGCTAATAACAATTATTATTGTTGAAGATATATCTATTTGAAGTTATTTTATTGGCTGGGTCGGCCATGTTCATTGCAGTCACAGACTGCAAAGCTAGTTTTATTTCAAGCCCTGCTAATAACAATTATTATTTTTGAAGATAATGTACGTATTTGAAGTTTACTTTATTGGTTGGGTCGGCCATGTTCATTGCAGTCACAGACTGTCAGACTGGTTGCATTTCAAGCCCTCCTAATAACAATTATTATTGTTGAAGATAATATATGTATTTGAAGTTTATTTTATTGGCTGGGTCGGCCATGTTCATTGCAGTCACGGATGGCGAAGCCAGTTGTATTTCAAGCCCTGTTAATAACAATTATTATCGTTGAAGATAATATATGTATTTGAAGTTATTATATTGGCTGGGTCGGCCATGTTCATTGCAGTCACAGACTGCGAAGCCAGTTGTATTTCAAGCCCTGTTAATAACAATTATTATTGTTGAAGATAATGTATGTATTTGAAGTTTATTTTATTGGTTGGGTCGGCAGAGTTCAAACAAGTCACAGGCTGTCAGGCTGGTTGTATTTCAAACACTGCTAATAACAATTATTATTGTTGAAGATAATGTATGTCTTTGAAGTTATGTTATTGGCTGTTGGCCGTGAGGTTATAGATTTGTGTTTGTGTGAGCGATGTTTACACTTAATCAGTTGGAACAGACACCGTACATTGTAGCAGCTGTGAACTTCCATATGTTACCTCTTCGTTCAAGCCATACTTCACAGACTGCAAAATGGCCGGGTTCGCATTGCAAAAAACGATGCAAAATCTTGTGATTGTGATGCAATATTTATACACATTTTCTATAAGTGCTAATCAAATTACAGTAGTTGCTTTTTCATTCCCCCATCCAGTAAAAAAAACTGCTAATCACAATTTAAAAAACAAATTGCACCCTGCTTCAGATGCCAGTTGCTATGGCTAATGATCCATACATGTAGGAGGATCCTGGGCGGGGGGCGTTGATTTAGGGGGGTAGGAAAGGGGTGCTGCCCTTCCATTTTACCATTTACTATATAATTTTTTCAATTTAATTTAAATTCAACTCACCCCTTTAAAAATGAATGCGGTAGGCATATAGGAGGATTCAGGAGGAACATTTGGTGAGGTAGGGTTGGGGGTCCAGCCTTTCTATTGATGATTTACCCACCAATGTTTTTTTTTAATAATTTTTTAATTTTATGAAATTCACCCCACCCCTTTACAAATGAACGTGGTAGGCATATGTTATTTAAAGTTAAAGTTTGTTTAATGACACCACTGTCGAATGACAAACACATTGATTATAAATCAGCGGTTATTGGACGTCAGACGCATGGTTATATTGACACTTGGTCACAGAGGAAACCAGCTGCCGCCACATAGGCTACTCTTCTTCGAATAATGACAAGGGGTCTTTTATGTGCACTATCCCATAGACAGGATAGCACACACCACGGAATTTGATAAAAGTTCTAGTCTGGTATCACTGGCTGGAACGGAAAATGTTATATAATAAAATATAAAATATATAATAAATACATAATAAAATGTTTTGCGCTGTGGAGGATCGATCCTTTGACCCATCGAGCCACATGCAGATGCTCTACCGCAGAGCTATACACCCCACTCCAGTGTAAAGTTTAACCACAGGTGAAACCAATATGTATGTAAATTACTTGTTTTCCATTTTGTCAAAAAAAAGCTTTCACCTGTTGTTTATTGCTTATCCATACTAACGACCTGAGTGACCTGTATTGACCCGAGTGACCTGTATTGACCATAGTGACCTGTATTGTTCCATGTGTGTCTGCCTATAATATCAATACATGTATGTAGCTTTGACTGCAATGGAGCAGGATGTAGTCTAGAAGTAGAATGTCTGTCTGTGGATGGATGGGTCGAGGGATCGATCCTCCACAGCGAAACACATTTTTATGGGCTATTTTCCGTTCCAGCCAGTGGTACACGACTACATGTAGTTTATCAAATTCCGTGGTGTGTACTATCCTGTCTATGGGATAGTGCACATAGATGATCCCATGCTGTTTTTCGGAAAGAGTAGCCCATGAAGCGGCGACAGCGGGTTTCCTCTGAGACCATGTGTCAATATAACCATGCATCTGACGTCCAATAACCACTGATTTATAGTAGATGTGTTTCTATTGGCATCGTTAAATAAAACAAACTACTTTTTATTAGAATATTTTTAAATTCTAGAACTGCTGGATATGGCAAGCGAAGTTTGAAAACCTCTATAGCCAATGGGCTTAGATTATTTTCAAATTCTAGAACCCCTTGATATGGCAAGTGAAGCTTGAAAACCTCTATAAAGCCAATGGGCTAGTAGATAATTATTTTTAAATTCTAGAACCACTGGATGATAACGTACCGGAGAGAAGCAGAGACTGACGTGAAGATTGCTCCTCACGCGAGATAGGTAATATTCATCAAGATTCTCATTGGTTGGTGGTCGCCTTGGAAACTCCTTTTTCATCAAGGGGATTAGCTCATCACGTATTTCATCCAATTCATCTCGTGCAAACAGATTGGCAACCTAAAGTTAAAAAACAAACAGATTGGCAACTTAAAGTTAAAAACACAAACAGATTGGCAACCTAAAGTTAAAAAACAAACAGATTGGCAACCTAAAGTTAAAAAACAGATTGGCAACATAAAGTTAAAAAACAAACAGATTGGCAACCTAAAGTTAAAAAACAAACAGATTGGCAACATAAAGTTAAAAAGCAAACAGATTACTGAAGAGAATTTGACTGCGGTAAATATATACTTTGGTATTCTAAAACAGGATGATAGCATGTTGTTGAGGTATTGCAATATAAAAAATGTTTTGACTAAAATTTCTTTTCTAGCAATACATGCAACATATTCCAGGATAAGTTATTAAGTTATTATGGAAAGGAAAATGCATACCACACCAGATGATAGCAAGTTGTTGAGGTATTGTAATATAATAAATTGAGTGAAATATAAAAAACGCTTGAGTAAAATTTCTTTTCTAGCATTACATGCAACATATTACAGGATAAGTTATTGCGAAATGAAAATGCATACCACACCAAATGATAGCAAGTTGTTGAGGTATTGTAACACAATCAATTGAGTAAAATATGCATACCACACCAGAGGATAGCATGTTGTTGAGGTATTCTAAGAATCCTTCATCCTTGATTTCCTGGTCGGTGAAGATAAAAGTCATGCCCTTCCCTTGTGAGCCTGCTGTTCGATACAGGTATTTGAGATCTTCTAACAGGTTTGATACATTGTATGACCTAAAAAACAAAATAAATTTCCTCATAAATCAAGTATTTATTTATTTATTCTAGTGGTATGGGAAGGCGAGACTATAATAAATGTAGTTTAATTCCGAGTTATTTATCAATTTAAATCACAGCAACAATTGAAATCAGGTTTGAACAAAATCAACGCAAAGCTTCAAAAACATTTTTTGTCTGCCAGCAGCTAATAAGCGAAGAGGAGGTAATCTGGACAGAGCTCGCCATGTTTAATAGAGTGGCTTCCCTTGGGTTTCAGATCGAGATGTTTTGGTTGAACATAAGGGTATGAATAGATTATGAATGTGTTGATATGACTCTAAGATATCGACAAATAAAAACAACAAAGTACAGAATTTGAAATTAATTTTGAAACAATAGGAAGAGCGCTCGCGAACAATTTGACTGGTACCGATCGTGTACTATCATATCACATTCCTTTAATATTAGATGCAAACACCGGTCTATCGAGCCACCATGAGCGTTGCCATATTGAATGCAAGGCCATTTATCTGTAAACAAGTCTTATTTAATTGGCTACTCACCTTGTCAGTGTAATTTGAAATGTTTTGTATCCTGCAATGAATGAAGCAAGTTTTGTGAGTGACTGTTTTCCCGACCCACCGACCCCGACCAAGAGGGCGTGACCTCTAGGCGTGCGGATGATGCGCGAGACTTTCAGCAAGTGAGTCATCGCGTCCTTGAAGAAGACGAGATCCATGCCGGCACCGCGGATCCCATCGTTGTACTGCTGTAGGAACATCTGTAGTCGCTCCTCAAGAGCCTCCAGACTCTCCACCTGAACAGATTTGAACAATCACATAAATATATACGTTTTTATATATACAGTCAAACCTGTCTTAAGCAGCCACCTAATGGAGTAACTAAAAGTGGCCTCTTAAGACAGGTGTCTACTTAATACAGGTCCTTATGCACTATAATTGATGATTTAGGAGAATATTCTGGTGACCCGTTAAGACAGGTGGCTGCTTAATACAGGTGACTGCTGAAGCAGGCTTGACTGTATATAACATTTACACATAAAATGATTGTCCAATGTCACCATACAACACCTTCCAGGCTTCCGTTATTACAAAAAGACAATTTTATAATCAGTAGAACACAACCAGATGGATATATACTGTAGTAAAACTACTGCTATTATATGATTTATATGTAATAAGTATATCTAACGTTTATTATGTAAATAACTTCTTAATGTTCATCTTGTTTATATAGGCTCTGCTTGTTGTGTAAGCCATTTGACATGTTCAATAAAATATTTTTTTAAAAAACCAACAAAAACAATATACATGTGTATAAGCCTTAAAAACAGATAAATAGTTAAACAATAAAATCCATTACCACAAAAGCAGGTCACTTACTGCAAAACAAACTAAACAAACGTCCATCCCAAATATCTGACATTCAGGTGTCAGGCAACTGAAATTTTGAACCTCATTATTTTAAGTGGTACTATTGTATTTTCATCTTTCACTCACCGGCTCATAAATCTTTGGCATATCAAAGTCAGTATCTTCTGGTTCTTCACCTGTTGCTTCAGGAGCATCTCTAGGAAACAACAATTGTGTAACATTAGTACATTACTCCAAGAGCTAACACATAGAAACCTACCTTTAAAAGCTTACACGTAAAACCCTACTTCAAGAGCTTACTCATAAAACCTACTTTCAAGAGCTTATTCATAAAACCTACTTCAAGAGCTTACTCATAAAACCTACTTCAAGAGCTTACTCATAAAACCTACTTCAAGAGCTTACACATAAAAACCTACTCCAACAGCTTACACGTAAAAACTTACTTCAACAGTTTAGATGTAAAAACCTACTTTTAAAAGCTTACATCTATTTCTAAAATGACATAAAATGAATATTAGTTCATTTACTCATGTTCAAGATTAATTAACCTGTGCCATACTAAGTTATTTGTGGTATGAGATTTGGTAAATCAAAAATGGAACTGCACTTCTAAAGTCGCCTTGAATCATTGATTAGTAATATGACATCATCACGTTTGGCAAAAATATAGTATGATATCACGCACTTGAGCGAAACCCACATTACTAGAAGATGTACGGTAGTTTCTTTTTCTTTGCTGTAATAAAATGCTTCTCAATATACACATCACTTTGTAACGTTTTATAGAATTTCAATATATTATGTTTTACCACAAATCAATAAATCTGACAGTTCTGAACATGATGTCATAACATTGTCGAAACTGCTTTAATATCATGTCTTTGAGACAAACATTGCAAGTCATAATTTTTATTTACTTTCTATTAATAGATATTGTAATTAGACAGAATGGTAGTTAATAATAAAAGAATACCCATCTTCATGTTTTTGTGATATCATAATTTATCAGCACTAATTATTTTATACATTTATCAATATGTACCGATAAATTCATGTCGTATTTTCTATATACATGTATATACATCAATGACACAATATGAAGATATTAATAACATCACAATAAATCATGTGTACATGCACACAAATTGTCATTAATATGGAGTGTGATAAAACAAGAAGTGTAGTGTATGAGATGAAGAAAGGCTGAATGAGTGAGTGAGTGTGAGCAAGCAAGCGAGCGAAACAAAGAGATACATTGTGTACGTGTAGGTGCAATAAAAAGAGATTGTGAGAAAATAACCCCATTTCCAAGCAAGGTAAACAAAACCAAACTTATCTACTTGAATATAATAAGTTCAACCATGGTTATCAGAGGTCATAAAATAATATATCGTTACAAATTAAAAAATTATATATATTTTGCAATTTCAAACCTTTCATGCAAACTTTTTTTAACAGCTCTCATTTAAAATGTGTCAGGTAATTTTCACAAGATGGTGGACAAAAATGAAGGGACGTCATTTTAAATGGGTTTTATTTCAATAACTTTTATGTTATATATGTGAGCTAATAGCTACTGAAGTGCACTGTGTGTGGCATTATTTCAGCATAACGGTCTGCAGTGACATATTTTATTATTGTATCTTACTACATTGTATATATTCGTTAGATGCTTGTGTGATGTCACAGCTTGGTATACTGTACATTAAAAATTAACTTTGTGTTCCAAATTTGCTCCATTCATTGTCCTGGATACGTGAAAGCAGCACACTATTGTGATTGTGATTTTTCACATGCCCGAGTGTTTTGACACATGCAATTTTTAACTCACCACCATTTTCCAAAACAGAATGTCTACAGTGTTCAAAGTAATAGAAGTTGTTTTGAAGAATGTTTTAAGTACATGTAACTATATAACTCATTAATTCTGGAATAAAAGCAGCTTTCAGAGCCTGAGTGTTTTGACACATACAATTTTTATCTCACCACCATTTTCCAAAACAATGTATAGATAGAGTTCAAAGTAATAGAAGTTGTTTTGAAGATTGTTTTAAGTAACTATATACATTTATACCTCATAAGGTCAGGAATAAAAGCAGTGTTCAAAGCGATAGATTTCATTTTGAAGAATATAATTATTAAGTTACTATGCACCTCATAAAGTTAGGCATAAAAGTAGTGTTAAAAATGATAGAAGTCATTTTAAATAACATCCAGTAACTATATACCTCATGAAATCTGTAACAGAAGTAGTGTTCAAAGTGATGGAAGTTGTTTTGACTTCTATTTAATTAGTAACTAGCTACCCCAGAAAGTCAGTAATAAAAGTAGTGTTGTTCAAAGAGACAGATTGCAATTTAAAGAATATATTACAATGTAAGTAATTATGTACATGTATTTCAGAAAGTCAGTAATAAAAGTAGTGTTGTTCAAAGAGATAGATTTCAATTTGAAGAATATATTAAGTAACTATGTACTTCAGAAAGTCAGTAATAAAAGTAGTGTTGCTCAAAGTGATGAAAGTTGTTTTAAAGACTATATTAAGTACTAACTATCTACATCATAAAGTCAGTAATAAAAGGAGTAAGTAGTGTTCAAAGCGATATAAGTCATTATGAAGAATGTATTAAGTAACTATACATCATAAAGTCTGTAATAAAAGGTAGTGTTAAAAGTAATAGAAGTTGTTTTGAAGAATGAATTAAGTAAACACATATACCTCATACTGATATAGTCAGTAAAATAGTGTTCAGTATGATAAATTGTTTTGAAGAATGTATTACTGTAAGTAACCATATACATGTACATGTAATTTATTAAGTAACCAGATATGCCTCATATAGTCAGTAAAGTAGTGTTCAGTATGATAAAGATTGTTTTGAAGAATGTCTTGATTAAGTAAACGTATACCTCATGAAGTCAGTAAAGTATTGTTCTGAGTGATAGATTGTTTTGAAGAATGTATTAAGTAAGTAACCTGATATACCTCATGAAGTCAGTACAGTAGTGTTCAGTATAATAAAGATTGTTTTGAAGAATGTATTAAGTACATGTAACCATATACATTTTTGTACCTCATAAATGTTTTAAAATTTTTTTTGTTAAGTTACTAAAGTAGTGATAGAAGTTGTTTTCAAGAAAGTAACCGGGTATACCTCCTGAAGTCAGTAAAGTAGGGTTCAGAAAGATAGAAGTTGTTTTGAAGACTGTATTACATGTCAGGGGTTCAAGAATTTTTTTTAATTTTGCTTGCCATGGGGCCAGTGGATTTGAAAATTCACTGGCCAGGACTTAAAATTCACTTGCCCAACTTTTAAATACCAATACCAATATAATAAAAACAATACAAATGTAAGTAAATCAAATTTATTTACTGGCCACCGGGCACGGCCAAAGCAATTATTTGGTGGCCCGAGTATAACAATCACTGGCCTTGGGCATCGGGCCACCGTATTCTAGAACCCCTGCATTGTTAAAGGGACAACGCAACTAAAAAATTGGCTGAAAACTAAATTCATATTTTTTTTCATTTTGACAAAATGAACATTGGTGGATCCGTAATCTGAAAAATAAGAAAAGTGTTGCCTTATTAATAATAATTGTGTGTGTGCTGCAGGTCACAGATGAGCTTGCGATGGGCGACTACAAGGAGAAACTGAAGGCGTGGGAGGCGGAGAAAGTGAGACAGACTCACGAGTTCACCATCACAGAGCACGATATCGACGCAGACAAACGCATTCCAAACGACGTCGAGATCGTAAGTCTTAACACGTTTACTTTAAAGACAATCACTCACCATTACATAAATAGAGATTATTATACGAGCGGGTGTGTCGTACTGATTTTACGAAACGAATGTTAGGATTCTTGTATTGCTTAGTCTATTACATACGAATAGATGGCCAAAACTTGCAGCTAAATAGTTCAAACATTTCTAAGGACACTGCTATTGTCTGGAGATGCAGCAGAGTGGAATCTTTCGGTGCCAAACTTGGTGATTGAGGATCTCTAACATTCTTGTTAATAACATATTTAAAGTGCGTTTAGGTTTATACAGTCAAACCCGCTTGAGCGGCCACCTGTGTTAAGCAGCCACCTGTCTTAAAGGGTCACAATACTATTCTACCAAATCATCAATTTTAGTGCATTATGACCTGTATTAAGCAGCCACCTGTCTTAAGAGGCCAATTTTAGTTACTCCCTTAGGTGGCTCCTTAAGACAGGTTTGACTGTAATAGAGAATGGGGCGGGACGTGATCTGGAGGTGAAGTGGCTGCTTGTGACGGAATAGGTCAAGGGTTCGATCCTCCACAGTGCAAATCATTATAGAGACTATTTTCCTTTCCAGCCAGTCATACACGATCGGTTTATCAAATTCTGTGGAGTGTGCTACCATCTCTATGTACGGTATGTGGGAACATAATTCAGGTCCGTAACCAGACATATCTTTCCGGGGAGGTGCGTTGAGATATTAGGTGGAAATAAATGTGTATCAAGTTTTCCGAAAGCTCGAGAAGTCGAACATGTTTAAATGTAGATTCTCTGAGGTGCTTTCTGGTGCTATTTGAGCTGGGTTATTGTGATTTTACTTCAGGTATTGTGAGGTCGTAACATTAAGATACTTAGGAAATAAAAAAGGATTATACAAGCTTCTCCTATACAACTACTAACACATAATTAATAGAAAGATTATTAAATTAGATTTACGGTATTATATACGTTTTTATTGTGTAATTTATATTTGTATTTGTATGTATGCTAAATTGTATTTGTATATATGTATATTATGTGTTTATTATGAAATTGAAATTATTG
>JAULBR010108953.1:0-10441 GCA_032355825.1 Melanodrymia aurantiaca | reverse complement strand
AAGTAAAATTGTTTTATTTTAACTAAAAGTATAATTCATTCAACAACATAAAAAACAACGTATTAATATATGTTGTACTGTTATATTCATACAGTACATAATTTAATTACACCAGTTATAAGCTTTGAAAACATGTATTTATGATCGTCTCTGAATGTTTTTGATACAATGACAGTCAGTATTTCACTGACCTGCGTATTGCCTCCATGTATAAGCCGACCCCCTTCTTCAGGAACGTATTTCTAGACTTCAAAACTCGGCTAATACACGGCAATATACGGTATATGTCCCTACAGTACCAAATAATCACTGACTACATTTTACACACTCAGTATGAAAAAAATATGACTTGCTTTTAATAATTTTTGAAGATTGTTGATGTGGGATCTACATGTACATGCATGTTTGCTAAACACAGCTATTTCGGTGTCAAGGTATGCACCATTTCATTATAAACAACAATCTATAAATAGACTATCGTAAGTGGTAGCACCTTAAAGGCGGGATGGTCATAGAACTTTGTAAACAAAGCATCTCCTGCTAAAATGTTTTTATTAATTTTTGTATTGGAATAGATGTGTATGTTATGCTACAAGCATACAAAATATTACAATAAAATAATGTTAGGGCCGATTTCTCGTCACCGGTTTAACATGATTGCCGGATAAAAAAAAATTTTATCGAATTGTTCGTTATATGATAGGATAATAATCCGATTTGCATTCCCGGCGGATTTGGGTTACTTTTAACCGGTTTAAACCTGACGGTCGGTTAAAACCTACTGCTTAGCCGTGTTTAATCAGTTTGAAACGGTGATCAGGTTTAAACCGGTGACGAGAAATCGGGCCTTAGTTAGTAGTACAAAATGAGGGAGATATTTGTCTGCCTAGTCGACGAAAATGTGTGACGTCATCATTGTATGTAATAGGATCTCAATTAATGAACACATTTATATCGAGACTAACTATTACTTGCTTTATTCATTTATTTTTAACACTCCTCTAAACCGGACATTTTACTCGGTCCCAATTGTGTTCGGTTTAGAGGGGTTTCACTGTATATTGAAACATTGTTACAGCTCTAATATGGAATAAATTACCACTTGTTTTCTTACCATGTATTGCATATGTTTTTGCTTTGGTAAAAGATGTATAACTTATAAAAGGATGAAATTCTATTTTTATAGTAATACCTTTTGTTCTGCCAGAAGAATTGTGTGAGCAGATGTGAAAGACTTTCACTCTTAATGGTGACATTAAACCGACAGGCCTCTTCATCACCTGGCACATTGAAGCGAACTTCGACCTGCATCATACCCACACCAGTACCTTCCGCTTCCAGGTGCAGTTTGCCTCCAGTAGGAACCTGGTATTTAATTACAATAAGTCACATTCCTACAATAATATGATTATTGCACACAGTCTTGATATGACATACATTATCAGTGATCTGTGGTATTCGTGGTAATTATGAAGAAAATTTTGTCCATTTGGTAACCACAAATAAAAATAGCACCACATAAAACAATAATCGTAGTATAACATCACTAATTAGATTAAAAGAAAACATAACTAAGCCAATGGTGATATATTGTTCTAATTCTAATGTGGATGTCATATGCATAGATCAATCCACATCTCTGTAAATGACACTGCCCTGTGTTGGCACTAGGTGTCTGCAAAATATTGGCCATATCCTGGCCGTGCATTGCAGCTGGTATTCATAAATGTATTAATTCCATTGTGTTCTAGGGCAAAGTTGCATTAATAAGCCAGGTTGCATGTAACGATATAGGTCTTACCTGCGAAACTGATTTCAAGACTAAAGCATTCTCTTGGTTAAGTGTGATTGACTTTTGGAAATCTGTATCTACTTCAGACCGGATGTCACAGGTCATGTCCAAAATGGCAGAATATGTTCGAGTGCTGTACTCGGATAATGCCTGTAGACCTATCACAGTGTCCTAGAATATTGAAAAAAACATATCAAACGAATAAATGTGCAATAAAAGTTCAGCTAGTAATTAATAAGGAATAGATGGTACAAGAATTTGACCTGAGTGCTGTAAACATAGAAGCTCAATGGCTGCATCAAACCCATGCATCTTGATGAAACCATACAGTACTGGTCAACAGATTGGACACAACGATCAATTACAGCAGAATCCAAACAGGGTTATGCGTGATCTGGTTTTCAACATGATGCTGATTAGATGACCACAAATTTCACGTAAAAGCCCCCTTGCTGTTATTCAGTAAGAGTAGCCCATGTGACAACAGCAAGTTTCTTCTGGCACCACTTGTCGATACAACCATGTGTCCGACATCCAATAGCTGCTGATTAATTAGCTTACTAATGAAGTTGTGCTCCAAAGTAGTCGTTAAACAAACTTGACCAGATATTGTGAAATTTGTCTGCAGGGTTTGTGCAATGTATTAAGCAGCCACCTAAGGGAGTAACAAAAAGTGGCCTCTTAAGCCAGGTGACTGCTTAATACATGTCACAATACACTAATATTGGTAATTTGGTGGAATATTAAGGTGACCCTTTAAATTAAGACAGGTGGCTGCTAAATACAAGTGGCCGCTCAAGCAGGTTTGACTGTATTTGATCATGACTAAACGGGACTGACTGTCAAACTCACTGCCAGTGATAGAGACATTGTAAGAAGTAATAATGTACTGACCTGTGTTGAAACAAAAGATCCGTGAGACTCTCGTTGTTGTATCAACCAGGCAGTGATCAGATTGCTGTCTTCAACCTTCCCCATCTCCAGGTAGGCCAACAGTGCATACGCAGTCGTTTCCACAGCCAGAGCTCCAGGCTTTTTGGCATACCAATATGGTTTCATGGTGTCGAGGAACTGGTCTTCGGTTCCGTGACTCCAGTAAGTTAAACCTGGACGATTATGTAACACAAGGTGACTGGTCACAAAGCTGACGACTAAAATGAGGTTTCCGATCTCTTAAGTTCACTATTTTGACGTTATGCTTACTTGTTCATGTTGGTTTTTTTACCATATCAGCATAGAGATCACAGGCAATAGTTTTATGATCGTTATGTCTCTTGACTATTGCTAGATAATCCAGAGCATCACACAATACATAAAACATTTCACAGCTAAATTATTAGTTTATAATTGGACTAAAAATATATGAAGTTTATATCTTTTTTCTCCTCATATTTAGATAATTGGTAATAAATAGTTATCTAATTCACTACTCGGCAAAACTGTTAACTTGCATTTTAAGTAAACAACTAAATTAATAGAGCCCATGCTACAAATAAAAAAGAGATGGCAGGTTTCATCTGTGGGCCAACTTGGATATGGTCTCTCTGACATCAAAAGTAAATTGCATTAAAAGTATTGAAGCTCTATAAACCTTTATTAGTATTACACACACAAACAGACATACTCACCATCAACTGTGGATTTGGCTATTTGTGTAAGCTTTTCAAATGATTTGTGTTTTTTGGGACTATTTGCCATTGCTAGAGCATATGATGTCATGGCAACAGCTAATGGTCTGGTGATTTCATGTGATCTCGATTCCAAATACTCCACTGCTCGCAGGCGTGTAGTTACAGCTAAGTGTTTTGTCTGTTCAATAAAACGCAAAAATTATCTTTCCTTAAAATACTAATACACATTATCAGTTTAATGTATTATCATCAGTTAAACCTGCTTGAGTGGTCACCTGTATTAAGCAATCACCAGTTTATTCTATCAAATCATATAACTATGACTTGTACATTATGACCTGTATTAAGCAGCCACCTGTCTTAAAAGGCTACCGTTTGTTTATGTTTCTCCCTTTGGTGACTGATTAACACAGGTTTGATTGTATTTAAATACATTTCCCAATGTTACTATATTCCAAGGAGTAATTTTGGAAAATTACAAATAAAAATGTTTGACATACCTAAGTATGGCATAGAGTTTTTCCAACAAAACTAAATCAACAAGAATTATATACTAGTATTACATGTAGAATATTTCATGATTCAAATCAAATGTGAGTATGGTAAACATCTTGTTTTATAAAATCTTCATATTATTTCACATATATGTGTGTTGTAAGTCAGAAAGTTTTATTATTTGTGAAAATCTAAACCCAGATACTTACCATTGGTCGGCAAGAACTCTCCATCAATGCAATCAAGACGAACGCTGTTAGAGTAACCTCCCCATTAACTCCACCCTATGCACATTTGTATAGAAAAATACATGAATATTTATTTGACATCAATATATGATACATGTAGATATCTCAAATTTATGAGACATTTATCACATTAAATCATGTCAGAAACATATATAAATATACTGAGTGTCATGTTATGTCTGATATGGAAGCGAAATTTGTCATTCCACAAAGTGCATCTCATTTGCCAGTTACATTTGAAAGACTTTACATATAACTCCAAGTCATATAATTATTTGAACATGTCTGACATTAAATGTGTATGATATAGACAATAACTTACGAGTTACGAGAAATTACGGATTATCTGTCCCGAGTTAAATTAATGTTGTCAGTCACGAGCTTTAGCGAGTGACTGACATTAATTTAACGAGGGACAGATAATACGTAATCCCGAGTATTGAGTGGGTTATTGTATTTATTACCCATATTGTAAATAGTTTAAAAACTTAAAATTTAAACTTCTTACATGACACAAACTGTAGATACAAGACGTGAAAGTCTGAGGAAACTGACGACGTCACGAAAGAAAAGCAACATTTTGACGTCAAAAGCTATCAGGTACACAAATCAAATGTAAGCAAGAGAGGTCACATTCGTAATGAACTGATGTTTCTAGTGCGAAGTGAATGAAGGTACCATTCAAAATAAATAAATATTGGTGTATGCCATTGATTCGACACGTTTTTCTTTTCTTCTAAAAATAATTTATTGCCCCAGAGCACTCAACATCGATAATGTTGGAATAATTCCGACAGGTTTGTTTCTAATAAAACGTTGATACTTACTTCGATGACATACATAGTGTATTTTGAATTGCTTCGAAATTCCTGGAATTCCTCCGTTTTAGCAATGTCGATATCCTGAAATATTAGAGAGTCGTCTTTGATTAACGATGGATCAATTTTTTCTTCAGCCGTGTCGGTCAATTTTTCTTCTGCATTCGTAGTCTTGTCTACCTCACTACTCGACAATCGGACTATTTCGTTTCCCTTCGTTGGTAATGCTTCATCAGGACACTCCACTCCTATCACACTGTCATCTTCACCATGTTTCACATTACCATTGATTTGTCTTGGCACATTTATTTCATTAATATCATCACATAAATTAAAACTTGGCACATCGGTTGATAAAATATTCGTCTTTGGTAAACTATTTTGATTCACTGGATCATGTTTTGTCAGTTTTTGAAACGCTTCGTCAAATGGGTTATCTTTATCATTGTAGAAAATGTTGTTCAAAGCAAAGTCTTTAACAGAACCGCTCACACTTTCAGCTTGATCAGACAAGCTCGTCTCGGTGCTCGACCTCTGTAGTTCATCTTCGTTTGAGGAGAGCTTTAAACTGGCTGCAGTATCATGATTTGAGTTATCACCGTCTTCTTCAGTATCAACAAATACTTCACAGGGTTCATCATCAAAAATATCAAACGTCACTTTCGGGATAGAGTATAATTCCCCCTTGCTTTCACCAAACTTGCTTAATGATGAATCGTCTGTTGTTGATAAGGAATCCGTTGTAGATTCGAGAGATGCCGAACAAATGTTTTCATTGATAAAATGTCTATCACATGATATGTCATCCGCAGGATGTGTAGTATTGGCAGACGGTTGAGAGAAAAGAATAATCATATGTTCATTAAGCCAGTTTGAATCGGACATCAGTGCTATGATATGATTCAAGATTTTATACGCTACAATTTCTACAAACACGATCTCTGAAGACTGGCACTTCAAAACATCAGGAGGAAGCACTACGGCCAATATGGCCTTGGCTAAACTCCTTATGTATTTGTCTTCGGAATCATCGGTTGCTAAGGCTGGGTGATAGTCATAATTCCCCCCAAAAGCTTCCTCAAAAGATGTTACATGTTTTAATGTAGATTTTTCTTTTATCGACAGTTTATCTACCGTCAACAAAGTTTTTTTCCGACTTTCATACCAAAGTTTTGATTTTTGAAAACTGTGCAAGTGTTGCTGGTATAAAGTAATTAATGAAACAGTTATGGATTGGCCTTTTAGTGTTGAAACACGATGATGAAAATTTGATGCAGCACAGTTTAAAATATTTCTTGATTCTTCTAAAAATTGAGAGCCGTTGCTAAATGAGACAAACCAAGATTCTACGAAGTCTCTGATAATTAAATCCACAAGTAACCTTTGAGATTCAATAATTGGTGACCTTTGAACTCTTTGCTCACTTGTTTCGTCATTAACGTATTCTAAACGATTGGTCGACTGGTTTGTCACTTGTATTTGTGCGTCACCAAAACTTCCTTTAACAAGATTTTGAATGGATTTAACACATTGCACAACAATCAACAATGAATCAGATTCAAATGCTACATTTCTTTGCTGGATTTTTTCGGATACTGCCAATGCTAGTGGCACACTTAAGATCATTACAATTATAACAGACCAAATATTGGCCAGGTATGATACGATTGCTGAAACTACAAATACTAAAATTAGTTTTTGAAAAGTTGTTAACATATCCCATGTTATTAATTCGTTAAAGACCACTTTGATTTGTTCTTTGATTTTCATTGCAAAACAGTTGCATATACTTTCTCTCATTTCAAGCAACACGATCGCATCTGATATAGTTGTGGCTATGGTTGAGCGTTCTCATCACAACATTCCATGCATGGAACATATTTTGCACATATCACAATTCATAGATGTACAGAAAATAAATTAATTGGATGTGAATATTCATGTTTACAGTTTCCATCCCATGACCGTCGCCATTAAAATTTCCGTATTCATTTTTGTACTTTCCCCCATTTAACTAGAGCACAAGCTATTTTGTTGTTAGATGTGTTTCCCCCCTTTTTTAGTGAGACCGTTTGTTTCATAGAAAGAGGGCTTCTTAACTTTAAATTGTTCAAACATTGAATTACATAACCCACGTAGTGAAGTTTACATAGAACATATTGGAGGAAATACTAAAATAATTATAAAATAAATATATCTACATGCATGAATCCTGTCTAAAACAACGTTCAACACGTGTTTAAAAAAATTTAAATAAATAAATAAATAAATATATATATATATATATATACATGTATCTATATGCATGTAAATATACTATATCAGCTAGTTATTTAGTTAATTCAGGACAGAACTTAGTGTTAGTATGATAGAGGAAACCTGCTACTTCTAATTGATAAGTTAGTTAGTTAGTTAGTTAGTTAGTTATAACTTATTTACGTGCTTATATCCAATTAAGGTACTCCAAATCAATAAGTAGCAAGGGATCTTTCATATGCACTTTCCCACAGACAGGTTAGCACATATCACAGACTTTGATAAACCAATTGTGGACACTGGTCGGTATAAGTGGTATTACACCTACACATTGACCTTGGCGGACCACTCACTCTGGGTTGGAGTCGGAAAGTGAGATCTACCTGTGGGATTCGAATACTGTTCCTACCAGCCTGTAGTCCGTAGCGTTAACCACTGCACCACAGAGGCCGATTTTCTAATTGATAAGTAGCAAGCGATCTTTTATATGCATTTCTCCATAGACAGGACTGTACATACCACAGCCTTTGTTAAACCAGTTGTGGACACTGGTCGGTGTAAGTGGAAGTACACCTACCTATTGAGCTTTGCAGAGCACTCATTCTGGGTTAAAATCCCATATGCCACGAATGAAGTCTGAAGCATTAACCACTGTGCCACGGAGGCCGTTACGTTTTCAATAACCAATTTCCCATTTATATGGAGCAACATTTCATATGTTATGAATGAGAGGTGGAATATCTCGTTAACTTCGCCTTGTTCCGAGATATCCATTTGGCTATGTTATCCATTTTAGCTATCAGATCCAATAGAAGACAGATATTTATTTAACTAGTTTGCCCTATGTGGCTGTGCTTATGATGAATGTGAATAACTGGTCTCATAGCTGCTGATTACTGAGTATGTGCCATCTCGATTTGTTCGCAATATCTCTTTGACTCTGCCTTGTGCAGAAATATGCATTTTACCATTATGTCCAGTATGTTTTTAGTATTTTGTATTTATTTACACAAATTATAAACTGAACTCCTGAGTGTTATAATGTGTTTTAGGACAAATGTATACTACAGCTGGTCCGAGTCCAAGGTCCGAAATCCGGTAAATTCTGATTTACAAGGTGCAACTTCCGTTTCGGTTCGGGTTTTTACACAGCCCACCGACGAGATTAACGTTGTCGGAAACGAGAATTGAATGTGAAAGAAAAAATAGACTTTTGATAACTAATGGAAGATGCGGTTTATCTTTACATAGATTTTCTTTGCGTGTTTGACGACAGATGTGAAGGTATATAACATTTCGCTTTCAATGGCATACATGTCAGCTTATATATGGGTAGAATACGAGTGTGTCACAGGCCATAGTATTAAGCCCATGTTCCGAGTGGCAGAACCAGGGACTGGGGAGTGGGATAAAAAAAATTAAAAATTCAATTCATTGTTTCGTTACTGTTTTGGATTGATGTCTAATTTTTGTCAGTATTTGGTGTTGGAGATAATCAATAAATGTCAATGTGTTTCACAATCCGAGCAATGTTAGGATTGAGAACATTTATCCACTGCACAGCTGTAGACATGTTTTTACATGAAAAGCCTTAACTTAAGGAATCTCATCTTTGCTTTTACCCCAACCTCAGTCAGTTCTGTACAATGTAACGTTTGGATTATGAAACATATTGACATTTATGCACAGGCCATTAAGGACTGGTGTTACAGAAGTTATTGTTTTTAAATTGATAAAATACTGACTACCTGTGTGCACTAAATACTAGCTATTCTGTATACATAGTAACATACTCTTTTCATTTTATCGACATCCTTACACTAGTTACAGTGAATATCTTTCCGAAAACGGGTATCAATATTTATATTGGTCATCTATTGGAAACATGGATATGTCCCTTGAATTATTTCGGTGCTAACGGTGACAACCAATAAAAGTCCAAATCGTATTCAACATCGAAGCAATATGGCACAGATTTGAACAGCCAAGCAGTTCTTAGACGAGCGTTTTGCAAATGACTTAGAAAATGGCACAAGAAATATATTTTGTCTGTCTGGCAAAGTTTTAGGAGCAATGCAGGGGCAAACAAGCTTAATTCTTTTAAGCCAGGCAGTGGGACATTGCACAGCGCAAGAGTGTCCATGTTGGTCTCGATGGGTTGAAGATCGATCCTCCTCGGGGGACCCGTTAGGTTATTTCATGTTCCAACCAAATCCATGACTGGTCCATCAAAGGCCATGGTGTGTGCTATCTCCAAAACAATTGTTTTTACAGATGACTGGATAAAAGGAAGTTTTTTTCTTTACACTGCAATAAACCCAACTATTACTAGTATTAGCCTTTTGAAAAGAAAAAAAACTAAACATAGGACATCCTAATGACTAACACGAACAAACAAATCAAAACAAAAATGATCCAGATTTAACCATGATACTCAAAAGGTTTATTATTTGTTTATTTCAGATGTTCCAAGCACTGGACAATATTAATTATGATTGCCTCAGTTAAACCACAATTAGAGCAATGCTGATACTCAAAACAAGGTTTATTTTATTTTTGTTTATTTCAGATGTTCACTGGACAATATTAATTATGATTGCCTCAGGTTAAACCACAATGAGTGTACCACTGATATACTCAAAAACAAGGTGTTTTTTTTATTTTATTTTTTATTTTTTATTATTTTATTTTTTTCCAGATGTTCCGGGCACTGGACAATATTAATTATGATTACCTCAGGTTAAACCACAATGACAGCACTGCTGAGACGACACAACGCGATGCACTGTCACTGCTGGATCTGTGTTGCCGTACTATCAACGCCCACCCGAGACTGGCAGAGCTGACTGTTAAATGTGCGCCGACCCACCTGGCCCCCGCTCTCTTGCGAGCCGCTGTCAACTTCCGCCAGCTTCCTGCAGTCAGCAGCATCCTCTCCAACTGGCCACTCCAGTGTCTCAGGTAACAAACTATTCTACAGGGTGTGCACTTTACGGTAGCCCATGACCACTCCAGTGTCTCAGGTAGCAAACTATTCTACAGGGTGTGCACTTTACGGTAGCCCACTCCAGTGTCTCAGGTAACAAACTATTCTACAGGGTGTGCACTTTACGGTAGCCCATGGCCACTCCAGTGTCTCAGGTAACAAACTATTCTACAGGGTGTGCACTTTACGGTAGCCCATGGCCACTCCAGTGTCTC
>JAULBR010108952.1:0-20258 GCA_032355825.1 Melanodrymia aurantiaca | reverse complement strand
TGGCCGTTTAGGTCACTACACCTTAATCTTAGTTTGCTTTGTATTATTTGAGAAGGACGATTATGAAAATGGTTGTAATATTTAGGAGTAGCAATATCAGTATGTGATATCCGTCTTTTAAATATTTTCAGTGAATTACATTTGGTTATGTTAGATCCTAGGTCCTTATATTCTCGAGATCAATAATTATTCATGATGTTAGTTTAAGTTATGAATAATAACATGACCATAGCAGCAGTAACTTTCATTCCACAATTTGTATTAACTTTAAAAACAAGAAAATTAACTGAAAAGTGGTAGCTAAATAAAGATGTACCCTGTATATCTGTACTATTTTGAATGAATTTTATTCAATTGTATATTTATTTAATTTTTGATGCACATAAAATGTCTTTTGCTTTAAATTAAATATAGAAACTCAAATAAAGACTGAAGGATTGTTTTAGTTTGTTGTTTCAATTTCTGAAATTTCAAACTAAGTACAAATGTACATGTAGATCTACTTTTTCCATTCATGTTTTGATTGATATTTGTGTCAAAATTTGGATAACTAAAAGAATTTCGTTGGTTCCCATGAATTCGACATACAATGAACAGTGTTAAACTGTAAATTACTACATGTATGTGTGTATTCTGTTGTTTGGAATAATCTCATTGGCCATTGCACATTTGTAAACTGCACTCACGGTAATATTATTTTAAAAAGCTGTATTTCTGCTCTGTACAGTGGAATATATGTGCCAAATAGAAAACTTTTATAATGTATTTTTATTATCTTTGATGATAATAGTATTGATTATTTGATAACAATTTTACACTTTGGTCCAACATAATATATACATGTATATATTATAGAATACATGTATAATATGTACATTCAATATGATGTTCAATTTACATACATTTACTAATAAATGGTTTCTTAATTTTCTTATACATGCACATGTATATGCATTTGTGCAGTTGATATATTGTAATCAGTCAAATATATCTAATTCACTCGAATATGGTTATACATGTACATGTACATGTACATATTACATGCGCTAATGATAATACATGTACCAGGTAACTTCAATAACAATGGAACATTTCTGAAAGTTACTGACTGAATTAGATATCATTATTATGCATATTATTCCAGTATTTCTACATATACTAACTTTGATAAACTTTCTTAAAGGGAATCAGTCATAGCATTTGGACACTAAATTTATAGGTTCTGTTACATTATTGGCTGGTATTAAAAACAAAGACTTTAGTCCTTTTTATCTAGGTTTAAAACACAAACTTTATGAAATAATTTTATACATAAAAATATGATTATGTATTCAATTTACAAGAACTTTCATATTATGTCGTTTATAAATACAGTATATCTGTTTCTGAATTGTTTGAATATTTTAACAGGTTTAGATTTTTAACAGTGCTGATCAGTTTGGCATCAGAACTTACGACAGATTGTATTTAACAATATAATTATAATGTGCACCAATTATCTTTTGACAAGTGTTAAGATATTTGAGAAATTAAAATTTTTACTTTTGATCTAAATACATTGTGTATGTTGAACAATAATTTTAGATATCTGTACTTATCATATTAAATTGTGATTACAAGTGAGTATAATTATGTATAGTGATAATTATTTCAAATAAAATAATCAATGTTTGTTATGTTTATGTTATGTCTGGGTTAGCTACCTTCTTATAATAATATAGCTATTGAAATAGTTTTATTTTAATTTTAGCACATGCTATTCAAACTTTTAGGGTATGTATGTATAATTTTCACACAATTTGTAAACAGGTCTCCATGGTGTTGTGGTTAGATAATCAGGCTCGAAGACTGGTAGGTAGTTAGTTCAAATCCCTCTCATGGCATGGGATCTTCAATCGGAGTACCAGCTCCAACCCTAGTATCATTGGGTAGGTACATGTAGGTATAAATGTACATCATTTGCATTGTCCAGTGTCCCACTACTGATATTACAAAGGCTGTGTTATGTACTGTTCTGTGTGTAGGAGAGTGCATATTAAAGATACTTTACTTTTTAGTAATAAGCATTCCTCAAATAGTAACATAACTTCTGTCCTGGGCAGTCGACTTTGTGTCCTGGACAAATATACTTGAACCTCAATTGAATATAGGCTTGTAAATAGGTTATAACTAATTTGCAAATTGTAATATCAAGCACGTTTAAGTTTAGCATTCAACATATTGTTTAAAAGCTCTTGAAGAAATGAAGAAGATAATGACAATTAAAGAAGTCTCTTTTGAATGACATGAGTTTAATTATTACAATCGCGTGGTTACAAGCACACTGTCCCGCTAACTCGACTGCCTACCAAGGACATACGTTAGTGTTACTAAACAGCAAGTGATCTTTTATCTAATTATTATACTTTCCCACAGACAGGACAGTACATACTACAGCCTTTGTTACCCATTAGTGGGACAGTGGCTGGTGAATGCGATGTACCCATTGAGAATTACAAAGTACTCATTAGTGTTGGAGCAGGTACTGTGATTAAAAGTCTCTTTGCCTCGAGTGGGATTTAAACCTACATGTACTAGTATTGTGCCTGGTGGTGTTGCCACCACATCACCGGGACCGTTTAGACTATAGCTATATAAAGTAGGCTTTATTGAGTCTTGTTTTTTAACTTGCATTTTTGTATCCTTTTAGACATGTTGTTATCTTACATTTCGCTGAATGCATATTCACTTGTACATTTTCAGTGACATTGAAATTACCGTTACGACACAATGAGGTTAAACATGCTTCTTACGGTTTCTTTAAATTTGTATTCATGGAAATGTCATTTACATTATTTCCTCAGTATTACTATTATCATTAATCCCCAATTACAATATTGGTGTTTCCCAAATGGTTTTGACCACCATATATTATATATATTATATAAATGAGTCATGTGTTAATTTTAACAATATTTTGGTGTTATAAAACTTACTTTAACCCACTGATGATTTCTATTTTTTGTAACATCCATTGATTGGTTGGAATCTTTAAAGCAGTGTGTGTCTATCAACATGTATTACAGTCTGTACTCGACACTCATTTTGGAATACGGATAAATCACCCCCAGTCAGAAGACCCCCTAGACATAATCCTCCCATTGAGAAAGATATTGCAAAATAAATTATGAATTTACAGTCATCTAATATAAACTTATTAATGTTCACACATGTATGTATCAAATTCACTTCTGCAAATGAGTTCATTGTTGTAGCTTTGTAATGTTTATCTGATGACAAAACTCATTATTTTTAAGGGCAGATGGGGAGGGTATTTTGCACAGGGGGCTTTTGATCTGCACTCACAAATTGCAGTCCATATTTTGAAGTGGTTACTTTGTCTTTTTCTCTCAAGCACATGTGACCTGGCTTTACCTACACACTGCTTCCCCAAATGCTCTCTTGTTTTCATGTGATATGATTAATAATTATTCTACATGGTTCTGCATTTAGAAGTATTAGTGTCTTTCCTTAAGCAATGGTTTTTTTGGTACTACATTTGGATTGCATAATAGTAACTGGATTGAATTCTCATTGATTGGATTGAATTCTCATTCGGTGATGCCTATATTGATGGTGGAAACATTGAACCGTGTAAAACGTACATGTACACCCTTCTGCCTTTGACAATGAAATACATGTAATGCATGGCCACTAAAAATAATTTGGTATTGAATTGCATTTTGTATTTGTATTATCACTACATGTATGTGTCAGAAATCCATATAAAAAGTATTTTATCACCTAACACATTTTCAGCCTCATGATATCAGGTCAATGCCTTAGAATGTACAGCCATTTAAAATACTAAATCTTTGTGATTAAATTGTTGTTCTTTTATGGAGATAATTATGCACATGTATGCTTAATAGAATCTATTACCATTGTGAGGTATAGATAAGGCAATTCCAACCCAAGGGGGAATTGCAAATATTTCTACAAACATTTTTCATAACCAATTTTAAAGAAAATGCATTAAAAATGATCCTCCAATCTGGATAATACTGAATTATTATTAGCTTTTTTCTGTAAAAAAATACCTATTTTCAACGTTGTAACTAGTATGCAACATGGAGAAAAACTAAAATGTATTTAATAGGTAATCTTTATTTGTTCTCTTTAAAATATTAATGTAAAACAAACACTTTGTACAACGGATCTGTAATGTAAAGGATATACGAACTAATCAAAATGCATGAAAGATATTTAGTACACATGTACATAATAAATTATACATGTACATGTAGGTGATGAATGAACGTGCAATGTTGTTTAGTGAACTATTTTTCGTTTGTCAATAAGCAAATATTCATGCTATATATATACGTAATCTAAATCATAAAACCAAATTACCTTGCCAGTATAATGAAAGTGTGCCATTACCTAAAGTATAACGGTTTAATACAAAAGCCCCCAAATGATTATTTCAGCATATTTTGTGATTAAATAGGAAATAAGTTTGGGTACAATGGGAGACATTCCTGACTTCCCTATAATGGCAATAGAGTTGGCTCCCCTTTAGGACAGACAGAGGGCCAACCAGGCATTGACGGTCTAGTAGCAACTTTTTTTTATAGTGACTACACCTTCTAATCGTGATTAACCACCTTTTTTAGAATGTCATCTTTTGATAACTTCACGCCCCCTCCTCGATTTGAACAGACGGGGACAACAAGAGGGCATCGCTATTTTTTAAACAAATTTCTTGTTCCCTTCCCTGTCGATATGCCTATAACTATGAATTGAGCAACAGCACTGAATTCAGACAAACTTCATAAGCGCCACTTACTTGCTTTGTGCTAAGGGTAGATAACTGAGGAATATCTCCCTTTGAATTCATGGAGCCATGGGCATGTTTACCGCTTTAACGATATATTGTTTTCAAATACATTTGTGTATAAAGTAAATATTAACTAAAGCTTGGTTACATGTAATTAAACTAGATTATGTGTGCCTCGTGTAATTAATGTCAGGACTAAAAACCTTAGTTTTGCTTTAGATGGATAGTCCACAGTTCCTTGTACTGGCAAGTTTTTTTTCTTCTCTCTAATGTTGTATACACTTCTGTTTTTAAATCAGCCATCTTCTATCAAAAACAAAAACCCCAAGACATCTTGTCTTGATCACATTTCAGTTACTGCAGCAGCAAAACATCCTATAAATGGGGATCGGTATGCCATTTTTACTTATTTTTTGTTGGGGTGGAAAAGGGGGTGCTTACACGAAGGTGGAAACAAAATGTGATCAAAAGACATCCTATATTTGTGTACAATGAATTTATTAAATGCAATTTTTATTGATCTATCACCTAAACAAGTTAAACGGTCAGAACAAACAAAACTAAAAAATTTGTGGAATAATATATTAAAGAGCAATTATTTTCTAACACCTGCAAGTAACTTCTAATGTTTATATACACATGTACATGTTTACAGACATAATTATTTATTTTATGGTATGCCTTGCTCCAGAAACATTCTGCATGACTAAACAATGTATCAGTAATATACAAGTACACATACACATACATCTATCTATTATAAGAAAAATTCAAAAACATATATTTATCCTTCATTACAGTCATGTGGATGGCAAAATACTATTTTTGCATAATTTATATATTTGGAGACATAAAACATTTCCTCGATACCTTTAAGTTATAATAACTGACAAAACAATACAAATTTGGCAAGATGCACGTAAAAATAGATTATCCTTTTTATCCTATGTTTAATTAATCAAGCCAAAGTAGTAAATGGAGTATAGATCACTGATGAAAAATAAATAAACTGATAAAACTTTGTTTAATGAAACCCCTAGAGCATATTGATTGATCATTGGCCATTGGATTTCATCATACGTCAAAGAAACAATCACACTACAACCACATAGGATACCCTTTTTTTTTCCCCGACTGCTAGCAAGTGATCTTTTATATGCTCTTTACCAGACAGAAATGTGAAAAATAGAAAGACTATTCTAATATGTGCAATATCTACAATAAATAATTCTCTTTAAAATCTCGCAAATCAAAATAGAAATACAAAACCGATTTTGGCACCAAATGTTTCCTCACTGTAGTGTCTGCAGACAAAGAATTCAGCTTAAAACTGTTTGAACGTTTCAGCGTTGTTCATGTAGGCTGTGGGTAGAGTAATACCATAACTCGTTTCTTTAAAAAACGGCAACAACTTTATCTGGTCTGTTCTATGTTCAGACAAAGCAGGAATATTTCTGTGTTGATATATTCTTAAGAAACACAATACACAATTTAAAGTTACATTTGTGGGGATACATATAACCATAATGATTTTAATTAATACGTTTATGCTGCAAAGACAGAAGTGGAACAGATATTTTCTATTCAATCGAAGCAAATGCTTTGGACAATATTTTTGCAAAAGATAATACCCATCATCAAGTTCCATTCAGCAAACTTATAAGATTCTCTTACACAAAAACCTATTTACCGTGTAAAAGACCTTTTAAAAATTATGGAAATGAAATTAGGTGGGAATAATATACATGTATACTCCTGTCAAAGAAGACATTTTACTTAATTAAATATAACATAACAAAAGGATGATTAAAACATGCAAAGATTATAATACATTTCGTTTTGTGGTAAAAAAACACATGTGACTAAATGTTGGAAAGACGGTAGTCTACGTTTTTGTAATACTCTTATATACACAAAAATAAATTAAAATTGTACAAACATAAATAGTTACTCGAGTATTGAGGATAATATACAAATATACACACGTTTAATGTTAAACCTTGGAAAACAGGTCACACCTTGACTACACAAACAAGCAATTAAATATATCAAATGTTTGGACTTTTTAGTCTCTTTGTAATGGTTACTGAAATACACTTAGTGCTTCGTGTTTATTGTTATACAATTACTGTAAATGAGGTGAAAATGACTCGCACATAGATACATTTCAATTGCCATCTTTATGCTTTCGCATAAAAATTTAGCATAGCTTAAACATTTATCGAAAGTACTTTTTCTTCGAACTGTACTATCGAAACTAAATGTTGATTACAGTGGTTAAGACAAACCCACTTAAAGAACAGTAAACATTGGTTATTATATTTAAACAGAACTCCAGTAGTTCATTGTGTATATATATATAATACCAGTTACTACATGTACATGTATCGGTCTATGGCAAGAGATGATCGGACTCTACATCCATCCACATCATGAACACTTCTACAGAGATTTCTCCAGTGTAATAAAACTATGCCATTACTCCTTACCTCTTAACTAAGATACTTGATTTATTGAAAAAGCATTGTAAGGGCCTTAAATCAATAGATACTGATGTGGAAATTGATTGTCAATTGCAAACATTTATGAAACTTACAATATCTCAAATACAAGTATTCAAACCTCTGACAGGTAAGTAAAACACTTCCCCAATACACAACAATGTACAAGCGTATTATTTTTATAATTGTCCAAGACGGCAAGATAGAATTGTAATATTGTTGCTGAATTTAAAAAATGTAAGTGCCTTAACAAAATCCTAGGAAAAGGCCTGTTCCATGTGGTACCTTTTACTGCAGAACAAACTAAGACATTGAATATGTAAACACTAAAAAATAAACAGCATTTGACATTAAATCTGTAAATTAATAGAGAAAAAACACACACACACAAATCTATCATTGTAAATTATTTCCATATCACAGAATGGTTATTGTAATGGTTAAGGAATTTAATAACAGCAGATTCAAAACATGACAATGTTTAACATAACTTTATATTAAATCCGACTGGAACAACGAAATCTGCTTTTGTCTACCACATTCATATTTAGTATTCATAATACATGTATTACATAATTACATTTATTACACAATTTCGATTTATTTAAACACAGGTCAATATTCAAATACAGCAGCAATCTATGTTATTTCAATTAATGAACCAAAATTAGTCATGAATTGCTCATTATATGGAAACGTAGATAATTACTTATACAAATACCTAAACAAAACTGACGATGCACTAATTACCACAGGATTAAATAGGGATATGGACACAAAATACCATATAAATAGTCAGTCTCTTAGGCTAAATATAATCACATAATAGCATTGGTGGGCAAAACTTAACAAAAATCAACCACTAAGTGGTAACATAACGAAGCAACACAAGAAACCAGCTTAAAGCCAAGATATAAGAAATATTTACACTGAATTCCTGCTGTACCCGTAGCTTTAAGTGTTTAGTCTGCCTTGGACAGATATCATCAGACAGGCAAGCTTAAACATCTTCCTCAAATAGAAATCCTGAACTTTAAAGCAGGATTCTTCCAAATGTCATAAATAACTAAGGGAAAACTCTAATACCACCTCATGTTGAAAGGTATTGAGAAACATAAGCAAAGAAACACAACCATTGAAGATTGTTACACTTTCATGATATTCATAAAATGTAGCAAGTCCAATTATATATTTGTGACATCGAACAAATGAAAGTTTTGTTTGACACTTCTAGCTGGAATGGAAAATAGCCCATAAAATAAGTTATGCTGTGAAGGATCGATCCCTTGACCCTTCCTACGACAGGCAGACATTCTACCTCTAGACTACGTCCCGCCCCCAGGACATGACAAAGAGCAGTACACATGAAATTCATTAGTTGTCCGACAAATGAAAAATTGGAATATGTAACACTACACATCAAGCTTAGATGTGTGTGATAGTTGCAATGTCTGAATACATAACATTACACACATCAAGCTCTGTTGTGTCTAATAGTTGCAATGTCAGAAAATGTAACACTACACATCAAGCTCTGTGGTGTCTTGATAGTAGAAATGTCTGAATATATAACAATACACATCAAGCTCAGTTGTGTCTGATAGTTGCAATGTCTGAATATGTAACACTACACATCAATCTCTGTGGTGTCTGAAAGTTGCATTGTCTGAATATGTAACTACATATCAAGCTGTGGTGTCTGAAAGTTGCATTGTCTGAAAATGTAACACAACACATCAAGATCTGTGGTGTCCGATAGTTGCATTGCTTGAATAGGTAACTACATATCAAGTTCTGTGGTGTCTTAAAGTTTCAATGTCTTGAATTTGTAACACAACATATCAAGCTCAGTTGTTTCTCGTGGTTTTACTGTCTGAATATGTAACACTACATATCAAGGTCTGGTTTGTGATGGTTGTACTGTCTGAAATGTAACACTACGTATCAAGGTCTGGTTTGTGATGGTTTTAATGTCTGAATATGTAACACTACACATCAAGCTTCTTCTGATGGTTGTAATGTTTGGATCTTCTCATCATACAGATTTTTTGCATAATTGATTTCTTGAACAACCTGAAATATAAAATAGAAATGTTTATCATACTAGTCAATGCAGTTTATATTGAATACATAATCATAATTGTTTCAGTCATGTCACATTAAAATATTATGTTTTATTTGAAGGTTTTTGATTATAAAATCATAATAGATACGGCTTAACACAATTAAATGATAAGTAATATATTTCCCTTGTGTATGTAAATCAAAGTCCACTGATGTGGGTTTTTTGACAGAGTAGACTGCATGTACACATTAATAGAACATTTTAACAGATTTCCGTATATTTTAATACATCAGCTCCAAATTAAACACATTGAAAGCTTCATTTTGTTAGTAATTATGTATTAATAGTTATTACCAGGTTTGCTAGAATATTTGCAAAACCTGTTAATTTACTAGAGTCAAAACTTGCAATCAAACAGAGCAGAACCAGGATACTAAGAACTTGTAGACATTGTTTATAGAACTGCACTGATCTCAATACTGAGGTAAACGCTGGGTGAATAGATCAAGAAACTTAGCCTCAGTGATGGAATTATTGGCTACAAATCTAGGTCAGTAAGTGTTTATATAAAGTCTTTAACAAATTCTATCACCTTTTGTGCAATGGAGGCCTTTTCACATCTGACTTTGGGATGTTTTAAACTATCCAGAGATGTAGCTCCATCAGCTTTTGTTGTCAGCTCAATGTAGTAAAAGTTTTCATGTTTGAACCCACCTCTTGTATCTGGCAAATATAGAGAGATTTCATTTCTATATTATTCTCTTTCACTACGCTATTTAAAGCAGGAAACGAATTGGACATAGTTACATACATATATATATTATCCGTACGGTAAAGGAGCTTGTGAGACGGCTTTCAGATTGACTCTCGTGAAGTGACAGCTTGACTTATCGCCTTTAAAGTTAAAATGGGGTACTTTAGGCATATCTCTATACGATAACGAGCAAACGCAAATTATTTAAAGCTAGATTATAGGTAATAAATACCCAGAATTACAAATGATCTTTCTTGAGAGAAATGAATTTCACTTAGGACCGAATGTCATGCTACTAACTGCATGTGTGTCAGATGGACAGATGCTGGTTGCACTTTTTGCAGTGAAATTACAAACGTGAAAAACATACACACGAATAATACCCATTAAATTTTACAATACTCTGGTTATCTTGTTTTTTCACTCCACGAATCCTAATTAGGTTTAACAGTAAACATCTTACTACGATATCTCAGTCCAGTTTTTATCTCTATGTTCTATTTAGGTTAAGACCTAATTGTTTTCTTAAAATTTATACGTCATACTGATAATAGTTTCAGTATCATGATTAATGACCGCTAGTTTTTAACATTAACATAACTACTGCAATTAATGCATGAAATAGAACTGTGAAAAGTGTGACTCAGAAGAAATGATCGTACAACATAATTGTGTGTACCTCTAGAGTCTTTCATAGACCGACAGGACACGAGGTCTCCATGGAGGATATTGAGGACAATGTCACTGTCCTGACTGCCTAGGAAGTAGACCTGTTTGGATGTGATGAGTGAGTACATGCTTTTCCTTTCACTGTCTTCAGCACTGCTCCACCGCAGCTGGTCCATAGCTATCACACTGTGCATACAAAAATAACATTAGTAATCACACTATTCATTCAAAAATAACATAGCTACCACACTATATTGAATAACACCATAGAAGTAACATATTTAATACAAAAATAGCATAGCTATCACACTGGTCATCCAAAAATAACAATCATTACACTGTCCATACAAAAATACCATGAATAGCAATCGTAATGTGCATACAAAAATAACATAGCTATCACACTGGGCATACAAATAACATAGCTATCACTGTTCATACAAAAATAACATAGCTATCACACTGTTCATACAAAAATAACAGAAATCATAATGTTCATCCAAAAATAACATACGTGTAACAATTCATTCCAATCATAATGTTAATCCACCAATAACATACATGTAGCAATTCATTCCTGATCCTATTTGTTCTGTACAGAAGAACACATTATAAACCTTGATGTTAATATATTAAGAAAAGTTACCATTCAGTATAGTCATTGTTATTGATAGAAAACAGGAGCTGCTGGGCGTCTGCCATTTGTGTGGAGAACAAGGGAAGTAATCCACCGGGACCGTGACAGCATCGTCGGAGCCGGATACGCGGCGGGTTCTTACGAGACGAGCTCTGACTCGAGTCCCGCACAGCATTAGCCAGTCCAGACGTGAAATCAAACACGCCAGACACCGGTTTAGTCACAGTTCCAATCACTCCTTTTCCAACTCCTTTCAGAAAACCCTGAAAATGTTAATGTAATAAAAAGTGAATAGAGCAGACTGAGCCGATATTGGCGATATTGGCACCAAATGTTTCCATTCTGCTACAACTGCAGACAACAGCATTTGCCTTAGAAATATTCTAACTTTTGTTTTGCATGTTTTGGCAAGGTATTCGAAAGACATCAAACAAGCAATTTTACATAATATAATGACACTTTGACCTTTCTGCTGAAGTTCATAATCATATAATAAATGTATGTAATTATGTAGATAACAAGGACAGTCTTGTCTCTTATGTTAACAAAATAATATTTGCAAATAACTTGCTTTACTCCGTCACGTGATCTCACTTTTCGTGTCAAAATGGTGAGTGATTTTCTTTAACTTTGATGTTAAGATAAATATTAGCATGCAATTTATTATAGTGCATGCACTCACCTCAACGCCATCCTCTCTAGCACCTTCGAATGGCTGTGTGAATATACCAGTGATACCACCAAATATCCCGTAGCTTAGACCCTTAATTCCTGCCACCAGGTGGCCAGAGCTTTTACCACCCTGTCGAAGCTTCTCACGAGTCTGGTTGTACTGATCGTCCATGGAAATAGTACCGGCCCCATCAGATATGGAGCTTGCCACCTGAAATATCAACATTATTATTAATAAAGGAGAAAATAAATTCCTACTAAATTCTTTAACATTGAAAAACATAGTTTAGTGCAAGAAACTGCTCTAATTAAGGAAACAAATATGTATATTTGCTCAATGTTGTAATGATGGATGACCATATATAACATTAACATTATCTCCAAGCATGCTTTTCTAAAAATACATTTATCTAATTACCAACTAAATGTATAGATACTAAAACAAAGTACATGTAAAATAGTACATACCTTTGCTGCAGAATTAGACACGCCATGGGCAACATTTTTCAGCAATCCTCCCACATTTCCATCTTTAATGAGGCCAGATATTCCCTCGGTGACATCATTGAATAGACCAAGAGGATTACCTAGGAAGTCAACGGAACCGAGGATCTTTGCAGCTTGACTTTTGAGCTCCTATGTAACAAATAGTACATACAATTGTTATTCAATAGCAATCTTTATTACCCCAGTAGGAACTCTAACCGGGGAAAATACACATCATAATTTCTCACTAAGTACTTTAAACTAGTTTCTGTGTAATCCAAAAACTTGCGAATACAATAAAAAGTAGAAAGAATTTGAGCAAGCAGTGTTATATACAGACCTGAGTGTAATGAATCATGATCTCATTGAGGAGAAAGGCACTGGACTCAAATGGGTGAAGACGAATGAATGGATCTGAAAACAGAACATCCAAGTGAAACTACCAATTGAAAGCAATCAGTTCAAGATATATTATGAAATAAATATCTCTGTAAGTCATTGATATACATTTAGATGGCATACCTTGATATATATATGAATTTGCTAATTGTTTTATTCATCAAATAGTAACAGAGTGCTTTTACTTACTTCTTAAAAATTCTAGTTATTAAATGAACTGTCCAAAGTTGCCTTAATTCAACAAAACACAAAGTGTCTTATTTCCGACTCAGAATTATTAAAAGCGAAGAGCAGGCTATCAAAGTTGTTGAGCTTTGAATGGATGACCTTAAAAACTAAAATACATGTTTACAGAATTATGACCTTTTCAATATGATGTGGTGATTTAGATTTTTTATTTTTTAATTACTCTGCATCAACTCTGGATATCCGACCACCTCATACAATGACAGAATCTGCTTCTGTGCTTACCTAAATCTACTTTAGCATCTTCAAAAGCAATAAGTGTCAAGGACTGAGCGTGCTTGATAGCCTTGAGATCAGGCGGCAATTTGCTGTACGTCACCATGCTCAGTGTGATGCGGTTCGTGTTCAGTTTCAACGTTCCAAAGTAATACCGCTTTGCCAACACAGATGCTGCAGACAATGCTCTGATGATGAAGAAAAAATATACATGTTACAAAATATAATATACAACATAGACATCTAAAACTGTTCATAATATAATATTACGTCACAATAGGATATTCAGTTTTATTAAAACCAATAAATTGCCAAAAAGGATCTTGCCAAAACTTCTTAGGCATGACACCTTAGTTTTACTAACATTATGAGGAAAATGTCTATAAGTATCACAGAAAACCCATTGGGATTGTTTATAAGTACAAACAGAACAACCGTCAATCTAAACTTGCTGGAATTGATAGTAATAACCAACAAAAAAAACTACTACTGTAACAGATAACAGCTTCATATCAAATATTAAAGTGAAGGAGATTAAAATTCCAAATAATTACGCATTAAAAATATTTAAAATCCAAACGAGCTAGTATGTGTAGTTGCCTAGGTAACTACATGTAACATGAATACTGTCGTGTATTCCAACCTGTGAGTGTCGCAACTTTCCTCCATCTTCTTCATGTCATCCTCAGGTTTATTGTAGCCAGCAAACTGCAACAGTTTCCATAGCAACTTCTCCTCTAGATGAACTGACATTTTCTTTGTTGAGACAATCAAGTGCTGAAAATTAAGATTACTATGTATTTTACTACTATGATAATCGTATAGAAAAAAGGCACTTTATAGTCACTATGAAATGATTTGTAAACTGTAATTATGAGATTGAAACAACCCTCACCCACACTCACATAAAATTTTAGCATTTTAGGTACTGGTATCTAAATATTTTCATGAACACTTTTGTTTTTGCCAACTCATTTTCAAAAGCAGTGATGTCAGCTCCTGCTGAAATTTCTAGATCTGCACGCGGTGTGATGTGTAAAGTAATCAAACCTTGAATATCTCAGCATTCCACTTTGCACTGGGCAGCTTGTGAGCAGTGATGTGTAGAGCAGGTGTGTTGTCAGGGACGTCACTTCGAGTCTGTGGTGTCACATACAGCATCACAGGGCGCTGAGCTCCAAACATCTGGTTGTCAATCTGCAGGATAAGAATGTGTACACAAATCAGTAACAAATAGATACAGATAAAGTTTGTTTGTTTAACGACTGGAACACATTGATTATTAATCAGTGGTCATTGGATGACAAATGCACAGTTATATCGACACTTGGTCATAGAGGAAACCCACTGCCGCCACATACACTACTCTTCTTCAAATAACAGGAAGGGATCTTTTAGACATAATAGCACACAATACGGCCTTTGAGGGATGAGTTGGAATGGGAAATCACCCAACGGGTCTACTGAGGAGGATCGATCCGTCGACCTATCGAACCTCAGGCAGACGCTCTACCTCTGAGCTATGACCTGCTCCTAAGTAACAAATAGAGCGAAAACATTATCATATGATTACCTCTTCACTTCATGTATATAGACAGTCTGACAAAAAATATATTAAATACAATTTAACATTATTATTATAAACATGCAAAAATCATACACAGGTTTTCGTGAACATCATTACCTGAAGCAAACCAACTTGTCCATCGACGGAAATTAAGTCGACCTCCGATGAAAAGGTCATTGAGATTGATCCCAGTGTGATATATAGCAGCTCTTCTGGCAGTGAGTTAACCAGTGAAATTCCTATCCCACCCTTCAGATTGATCTCCACCTTCATAACATAGGAAGAATAGAACACTTGAACAACAAAATTCGCTATCGGAACCTTCATAGAGGGTTATAAACATCTATCATTTAATATCAAGGTAAATAATATTTATTTGTCACTTTTAGGAAATAACAAATGCAACACACAGACTTGATATTAAGTGGTAATATTATCACAGATGCATTTTATTTAGACACTTAGAAAACCCATTATATAAAGTTTACTAATTATAATTAGTATTCTTTTTGTTGTCTTGTTGACTTCATGTCAAGGTCAGCTGTGACCGTGAACTATACCTGCAATCTTCATATTTATATTCAATACGAACATTTCTAACTGGAGTCTCATAAAAAAATGTCAATACCATTCAGAATTTTAGAAAATTATAAAAGTTGAAATGTTTCATTAAAAATCTTGAAAATTTCACTTGTGTTGGAAGCTTGAATCGCTAATATAAATCTGCATAGCATAAAATTAAATTGTCAACCTCTAGATTTCGTGTCTTTGCATTCTTTGGTGACTGAACTTCTCTTGGAGGTGTTCCACTTTGTTCATACACTTCCCAATCTTCAATCTCCTCCAGTCGCCGTCGAATAATCATCTATAATTGCAAGTTGGTAAATATTTGACTCATCAATCATAAGCCTTTGGATAATTATTATTTTTAAATGAAAATATTATTATTAATAAATCATTGTTAAGATGATTTTATTTATAAAATTAATTATTGCTCATATTATGATTAGTATTCCAATATCACTGAACTCCATCACAATTTATCGCAATGTAAAGATCTAAAAGTGTACAGTTAGAAGGACTAACCGTGTGTTGAATATCATTGATCTGCAAGACTCGGATCGGTCCCTCCATCAGGACCTTGACCGCCAGACACCCTGACCCAGGACGTAGTTTTTGTCGTGACATTAACATGTGTGGTGGTGTTTGACCGCGATGTTCTGGTGAAGGTGGCTCATCAAAGTTTCGTGGAAGCCCAGGTCCGGGACCAAGCACTACCACAGCCCCTGTAAGACATGAATAGATAAACTTAAAGAAAATATCAAAAGCTAGTTTGTCACACATACCATGCAACATTGTCTCTTAGAAAGAGTCAATGAGTGAGATGGACCAAACTGTTCTACTGTGAAAAACAGAGTTTCATCCCTTGTAATAAAACAAGTTAAACTCAGGTGAAAAGTATCCCAACATTTATATAGAATAATTTAAGCAAAAATGAGCATAAATAAAATAAAATATGGGTTAGGAATTGGAATATTCTTCTGCACATGTTTCCTCCAGTGCACCATTTTTTTCCAGTATTTTTGTAACAAAAGACCGGTTTTCATACCCACCTGTGGTTGTCTCGATAAATCAGACCCTGTTGTCAATCCATATACGGAATATAATTTATAAAATTTTACCCGTCTGAGAGCGTTTCAGATGGATGTCAATTTTGTGATATCATATTAATATTAATGTTTTTTCCAGAATATTTTTTTATGAACATGAGTACAAGAATCCATATCACAGTGTAATATTGCATAAATGTTTCATTTGGATCTTGGCATTGTGGCTTTAAAGCAAACTGAGTGATTACCTTCAAGCAATCCAGACATTCCACCCACAGACTGCACACACAACATACCAGCACTGCATGTCAGGGTACCAGACTGAAAAACAAACGACAATCAATTACCATACAGATGCTAATATACGCACAGAATTTTTAAAATGTTCGCAATTGTAATCAATATATAAAAATTATACTGCCATGAATAATATCTATAACAAATATAACAAGGGTATATTAAAATAATAAACACTGCTCATTATTTGGTAGCAAATACCAACACTAACCGAAGCAGAAAGCTACAAAGGAGTAATGTTATATCACTGTCTATATACCAGATTATGATTTCATATACATTTACATAGAAAGTTTGTTTGTTTAATAATGCTATTGGAACACATTGAATAATTAATCAGCGGTTATTAATTGGATGTCACAGTCATGGTTATATTGACACTTGGTCACAAAGGAAACGTGATGCTGCCACATACGCTACTCTTTTTTAAGTAACAGCAAAGTATCTTTTATGTGTACTTTCCCAGACTGGATAACACACACCATACAGCCTTTGATGAACCAGTCGTGGATCACGGATTGGAACGAGAAATAACCCAATGGGTCTACTGAGGAGGTTCAATCTGTTCGAACCTCAGGCAGATCCTCTTGCACTGAGCTACGCCCCGCTCCCAACTTTTACACATGCGAATATTACAAAATTGTACAATATTATTCACTCTGTAATGAATGAATAAAGCAGACACTGCCACATTACATACCGGAGAGAATTTCCATGTTTGTGTTGACTTGCGTCTCTCGTCTCGCTTCCTTAGTTTGACGGGAACACACCTGCCGGGCTGTGGGGCAATGTCAGCAATATCAAGTACCAGACCTTGTGATGTTAACACATTAGCCTTCCTGGGATCACGAGGCGGCATCGAGCCCTCGTGCTCCAGCATACCATCTCCTGTCATCCGCCACATCTGTGACCTCTTCCCAGTCTCCTAGACAAGAAACGTGTATGTCATGAAACACATGATTTGTAATGAATTCACGAGATGGCATCGAAACCTCATGCTCCAGCATACCAATAGGCATTTTCAAAAAAGCTTTTTTGATGCTAAAAAGAATACCAAATGAATGTATTCATGTACACAGTAAATAAATGTCACGGTAGCAGTATGTCATTGTGGATTTGATAGCACAAAAATTACACTAATTTATCAAGACGAATGGAATACTCTTAAAAGTCATGGTAGAACATATTGCTAATTACAGTCTTTATATCTGTTTACAATGTTGACAGAGAAACGGTAACGATGGATCCATTATAGAAGTAACCACATATTTAAAAAAACATTTCTTTTGAAGCACTCACTTTTCTCTTGAATATCAGGTTGGTATTGTGAACACAGTCCAACACTAACTCTTTGTTTGGGCCAGTGTAATTTCTGAAAAGGCAAAAAAAGGAAATTTAATGCAAACCTGTAAACATTGAACTCTGGCATAAAACGAGATAGGACCACCCATAAAGAGGAGAACATTCCATACCTGTGTATTTTGTAAAACAAGTGCATTATTTAGAACTAATTGACAAACACAATTAGCTATTACCTGCAGAAAGTGTGAGTTGCTGCTATGTAAATGAAGTTTTCATAGCACAGTTGTTGGCCCTCCTCCAGTTTGTTGAGGTTGTAATTGGCAGACGTTCCACCTGGAATCTTCAGAGTGAGGTGAGGACTTTTAGTCGGCTCGTCCCAGGCATAGGGAACTATGTACAATGGAAGATAAGGATGAAACACATCAAGTACATTTCACTCTGTGAAACATGTTATTTTAGTCAATTTTCCAAAAATATGGTAGTTTTCAGGAAAATGTTTTAACAGACTAATTTGAACAATTAATTGTTAACCAAAATGTGTAGCCAAGTATAAAAAACTAGCAATTAGCTAATTTAGCAATTCAATAAAAAGCAGATCCATCATTTGCTACCTATCGTTCCGTTGTCCGCTGACCTAAGGAAACGCTTAAGGTCATGTCCAGGTGACCTTTCATTTGACCAATCAGAAGAGCACTTCCAGAATTCAATATTTAGATCGGCCCAAAGGAGCAGATTAGTGTCGACTGTTTAGTCGTCTACTAACTCACACCAGACAGACAAGACGATTGAGTTGGCGTTATCCCCCGACTAGATGGCTCGGTCTGCACCCAGCGTTAAACAATACATAACGACATCACATCAGCTTGATTACAGCATTATATTTCAGTAAATTGTATGTACGACTGTGAGCAGGTGGTGAACAAATCAATGAGTAAACAAAAATACACACCAGAGGAATGTGGCTTTAGTTGCTTCCTCAGACAATCCTCTGTAGTTCCAGTCTGGTAAAATATGATTGGTACCTGAAAGAATGTATACAGGTACACTAATCTACTATAACATGCATACAAAAATACACATCCAGCAAATGGTAGATCCAGTATGTCCCACAATATTCTGTAAGCCAGCAAACTTTAACATAAAGTCATGTATTTGCCTAATGCAAGTGAACATATTACAAAATAAATAATATACCATAATAAGTATTACATAATTAATGCCCTAACTTTTATACATGTATATCAGCAAGGGTAGACAACTCACCTCGGAGAGATTGTCGAGTCTGAATGGTGGTGGCATGATATCACCGTCAGCAAATATAATGAAAAACGTTGGACCTTGAAGCAAAACTTCCACTTTGAGCAGCAAACAGTCACTGTCATTGGTTCTGCAATGATGGACATAAATTAATAATAATACAAAATCATGTACGGTTTGCAATTCATTCAGCAATTCACTTTCAGTACACATATTCCAATCATATTCATTCCATAAGATTTCTTTAATATTTCCAAAAAATATTCTATATAAAACAAAAACTGAAACTTATTAAGAAAATGGAAAAGTGGCGTCCATTTTACATAAGAATGAGAGAGCTTTTTTCAACTCTATAGATGTGTGACAACGAATTTCTTAAGATTCACTTTCAGGGTGAGAGGCCAGTTACAGGTTACCATCACAAACACATTGGTACTTGCTTTTAAACATACCTCATGTTAATATGAAACGAGCTGATTGTGTCAATACAAAATCCTCCTGACCAATGACAGCCTGGTTTATCCATTTGAACACAGAGCAACTGATCGAAGTCTGTTCTGGGCCAATGAAATGCTATTTTGCAATCAGGAAGTGCAACGAGATGATCAGCCACTCCAGAAAATTTCTGTACAAAATAAAAATGAGGTGATATCATATACACATGTACTAGGTACTCACACAGCAATCTGACGTCCAATAACCGCTGATTTATAATCAATGTGTTTCTAGTGGCGTCGTTAAATAAAACAAACTTTACTTTT
>JAULBR010108941.1:0-10443 GCA_032355825.1 Melanodrymia aurantiaca | reverse complement strand
TGTACGGGCCAGTCAAAGTGTTGCTGTGACTGGCCCGGTTGGCCGGTCAAAAAAAATCCCAAGTGCATACCCTGGTATATATATATATTTTGTTAATATCTAGTAGGGTGATATTGATTGCTGAACTGAATTCCATAAAATAGTGTGCTGTAGTGTACAAGGAAGTGATTTTAATGTGAGCTAATTGTGCACTGATTGAAATAAAATTAATCTACATTCAGACCCAAATATGTACGAATGGTGTATTATGAGGATCAGTGATAGTTGATCATAATCTCAAGTTATCATAAAAGCAAATCAAAACAGCGACAGACAAGATGAATGGAAAGAGAAATGGACATGATCATTATATTTCTAAAACCTTTGAATAGGGACTAAAATCAAGAAAAACATTTAACACAAATATGAACATAAATGCTTACCTTCTAATGAGGTAATTTTCACGATGTATTGCTTAGAATCCATATGTGCCATCTCCAACTCTCCTAAACAAAATGTTAAAAATGGACATTCATGTAATATTCAATATTTTAAATTCAATCATGCAGATAATACGAAAAGGATAATTAAAAACATTACATTTTTGAAGCATTTCTGCAAATTTAAAGAATTCCTATTTACTTGTCATATGTGTCTCTTCTGACACCAACATGTTTCTTACCTTAATGAACCAAATCTCGTCAAAATTTCAAATGCAAGTAAAGTATAATTGCAGGGCTCACTTAGAACCTGATTTACTTTTAGCCATTTAAAAAAAAAATTGGGCTGTTCTTCACGAACAAGTTTAATAGAGGCTAATTTGTACAAATATTGTTAGCCAATTACTAATTATTTTAGCCACACTTCTACTGTAATTTATCTCAAATGATAATCAAACTTAGAAAAAATTATAGTGCGAGCTCAAATTAAATTATAATATGTAAATCAAATTGATAATGCGAGGCAAATCTTACTTTGTAACTGTTCCACTTTGTCATTGCCTTCTTGCAAGTTGGCATCAGATTCCTTGATTTGTGCTGTCAAACAAACATATAGGTTGTTGCATGCCTTTAGTGTTTACAATCAATGTTGAATAAAATATAGATATATAATTAAGGTATGCTTGCAAATCTTAGTACCTAATACCATTTCCATGATAACAGATTACATTTAAAACAAGGGCTTTTGATCAAATTCTACATTAGTATATTTGTACATCTTTGTGGTAAAATTGTTTATTCAAGAAAAAATTAGAAATATAATACTATCAGACAAAACAAAACATGGAGAAAGCAACATACCTTTGTATTTTTCAATTTGTTGTTGTGTTTCTTTGAGTTTTTCTTCCAAACTCTCAGAATCCTCATTTTCTTTCAGGTTGCGAGGAATGATTTCAGTTTCAGACACTAAGAAGTAAGAAACATGATTTCTTATTAGAAATTGTGAGGCACTTTAAAATAGCATATTATTTCTTATAGGTATGCACACATTCAAGGTTTGAGTAGAGACTAACCAACATAAATAAAGTTTGGTTTCTCGCCTGTTGATGTTAGCATTTTGTTAACGAAATGTTGAGTTGATTTTAATTACAATGTAGTGGTTTACAGTAGAAACACATTTTAGTTTTGCCCTAAAATATATAGTGCAATGTATGTTTCTCAGATAAAAAATGAAGAAAGAACATAAATATGGTGATTTCGATTCTTACCATCTCCTTCCAGAGCTAATAATGCTTTTTTATCATCTTCATTTAGCTCCTTCATTGATTCCATTTTAGCTGAAAATGAAAGTAAACAGTACATTTCCATTCTAAAGTACATATTACTTATCACATAATTATACACGCAACAAATGAGTGAATGAAGCTCAAGGAAGAATTAAAAGCTGTTGGGCTGGTATGATGAACTGCAGCAAGGAGAGCCCAAGACTGACAGTATTGGCGAATGAATGATTTGCAGTTTAAAGTCGCTTCAGGATTATTTCACCTATTTGTGACTGGACAGTATTGGCGAGACCGTGTGCGAGATCTATGTGTCATATAGACACACCGAGGATAAGTAAGACACCTAATCTAATAAATATATTCTAAAAAATATATCACAACACAAATGACTTTATAATTAAGGCCATTTAGGCACAAAGAGGATAAGTAAGACAGCTAATCTAATAAATATATCATAAATCACCCACACACACGACTATTATAAAAACCCATCCAACTAACACTTACCTTTTATTCCAGCTGACTGCTCCTTTGCTATATCATTGTCTGCTTGTAATGACTCAATCTATGTCGGACAGAAAGAAATATATATATATGTACTAAAATAAATGTCAGTTTGTATTTAATTTAAATACATGTATTTTAATCTGTATAAAAACACCATTTGCACATAAACGCTAATATTTGTAAGTCCTTTAAGTAGCCAAAATATTCAAGTTTAACTGTACTTATAATTTGTATGATCAGGGTTTAATCTACCATACAATTTGGGGCCAGTTAGGGAGAACCCAATTAACGTAAATCTTCCCAAAATTAACTACCACAAACAAGAAAACAAAGAAACATTTGTGTTTTGTTTTAAAAACAAAACAATATAATTTCTGGAATATTTTACAATTTCCCCAGTAGTTTTAAATTACCTTCACAGACAAGACTCGTTCCTGCAAAATCATTTCTTCAATCTTGGACAGCAATTCTTGTTTCTCTTCATTAGATCCCTCACTTTCTTCCATGTGTTTCTGTTCAGCCTCCTGAATAACACAAGTAACAAAATCCTGGCTACAGAAATAAGGAAAACGATGCATTATTGCATAACTGGAAATCTTGGCCATATTAAATCCCAAAATATTGTTGCATTAGTTTACTACAAAAATACTATATTTTAACCTTTGGCCCAACCAAGGCATGGTGGTGTAATATATATATATACCAGAAACATAAAATACACAAATCAGATACAAACACTTTCAGAATTATTTTTATCTTTGATAACAAACAGGTAAATAGATAAACTATTGTGTTTATGTACTAATTTGCAGATAAATTGTTTATCTGTTAAAATATAGTTACCATAAACTTACTAAGGAATTTTATGTCACCATAACTATACCAACTCTTTACTTCAGTACAACTATAAGAACACAACGATTTTGAAAATATTGACATGGGCTCTTCTTTGCACTGAACTAAACATCACATCAAGGAATGTGTTATGGAAACATTTTCTGACACCATCTCGTAACTTCAAATCTACATACAGTCAATTTGTCCTCCAGGTCTTGAATTTCTTGCAGCTTGTCTTGGTATTTCTTGGCCAGTTCCTGTAATTCATCCTGCGACTTCTCACACACATCTTTTAGATGGGAACACTCATTCTCCGTGTTGGTCAGTGAACGCTGTAATTATTCATACATATATAACACTAATAGTTTTCACATATTTCAGTTAATAGAAATATTTGCATGCATTCCCTAAAGGAACAGATTCCAGTTCAAGGTACAGGCTTGAGAATAAGAGGCGAACAGTCAGTCAGGTTGCCCAGATCATTCCATCTCTCAAGCCATGAATGGACCAAAGTTCAGCACAATTTAATTAGAGAAAATTTTTTGGTATGCCGATAATAATCAAAGTTCTATTTCTGAGTCTATAGGACAGTAGGGACAGTTGTGATAACAAGTGTTCACAAAAGGTGAACATGTTGTGCCACATTAAGTTCTAATTTCAAAGTTTGAATCTAGCTTGTAGTCCGAGTGACGTCTAGTTACTCTGCATGCAATGTATTTTAGAAAGGTGTCATGTACTATAGAATCTACATTATTTGCATACCCACAATTACAAATTATTATTTACCTCTAGATCTGATAACTTTGTTACCGCCTCTAGTTTTTCCTGTAATACACGCCGCAAAGACTCCTATAAGAGAAAACAAATTTATTAAAAATAACATGGGAAATAGTTTCAGTAAAAAGTTAGATGTGTGCAACAAAGTTTTAGTTAAAATAAATTAAAGTCGTAGTCTTCAGGTTACTGTAAATGATTAAATACTAGCAAGAAAAAAATATTAGTGAATTTAGCAGGTCATACCAGTCCATAATGTTTTATAACATAAAAATCAGTCACTATATTGTTTACCCAATACAACAATTATTATAATAAATCAGCGAATTAACTCATGATTTGGTCCACACTAAAATTGTTAACATTTAGTGATTTACAGTATTTCAACTTAATTAACCACAATGAGTCATTATAATTACTAGCAAAGTCTAAAGCAATGAGTGCTACACAGAAATTAAACATGAGTCATGGTATAATTATTAAAACATGCTATGATGAAATAATACCAACTTTTAAGTAATAGTGATCTCAAATTAGCAAATGGTTTTAATTAAATCAATATTTTGATGTTTTTTTTGGTAACAATTATTTTACCTTTGCTGTTGTTTCGTATGTTAATTTGTCTTCTTGGAGGTTTTCAATTTCTTGTCTCAAAGCATCGTCCGAGTGATTCTGTATACAATAATATATAACATTGTAAAATAGTCCAGACTTTCAATCATAAAATATGAAGTATTGCAACATAAAATAATTTTACAATAGAACTAAAAATTTTAGTTTTTGTTTAACAACATGACTGATATATATTGATTATTAATCAGTGGTTGTTAAGATGTCAAATGGATGGTTATATTGACACTTGGTCAATATGAAACCCACTGCCATCACATAGGCTACGATTATTGAAAAACAGCAAGGGATCCTTTATGTGTGCTTCCCACAGACAGGATAGCACACACTACGGCCTCTGATATATTAGTCGTGGATCACTGGTTAGAATGGGAAATAAGCCAATGAGGTGGATTGCTCCTTCGACCTCTCGAACCTCCATTGGACACTCTTGTGCTGCGTTACACACTGCTCACCAAAGAACTATCAATTGAAATACACAATTAAGGAGGTAAACTCTAGACATGTGATCTGATTTCAGATCAGTATTTCATTCATCTTAAAGCAAAAACATAGTTTGTCCATTTTTAACCAAGGATCTAAATTGGAAGACAATATGGTGTCAAATGAATGATAGATTAACCTATTGAAATATGCTGACTGTTGAAGTCTGATATTGTGACAACATCTGTGTGATGTTATTTTCTAGTGATACTAACCTTTGAATATGTATGAAGTTGATTTTCAAGAACCTCCAGACGAGACAAAAGTTTATCTTCATCTATGAGAGCCTGAAAGCAAACACATAAATATGTGTACAACCTGTTCAGTAATACAGCATGCATACACTTCTAATATGATGAAACTCCAAGACTTTATTGGCTTATCAGTTATGATCTTGGACTGTTCAGCAAGTTCAAATTCCACCTGTATACACATTTTTAATTTACAAACATTTACTGAATCGGAATCGTTACTGAGCATGAATGAATGAATAGATGATTAACGACACCCCAGCACGAAAAAAACATCGGCTATTGGGTGTCAGAATTACTGTGCATGAACTATCAATGAACTTATTCGATTGTAGTATATTGAATCCCATCACGCTGATATTCGAATGTGTTATTATCAGTGAATAGGAAATGTTTATTTCTCTTAGATAATACTTTCTAAGCTTTTAAGCATTTTTATTATAGGAAAACAAATTCAATGACTTTTCTAAACCTATCTAAGAAAATTTCCATTTTCTATGACTTTCTGAACCTAACTGAATAAATCTTCATTTTTCATGACTTTTCCAGGACGAGAAAGTGAATTTTAATATTGCATATTTAACGACTTTTCCAAGTTTTAATGAATTATATGAGACATTTGTAGAATTCCTCTATATAACTATAGAATTGATCAGACACTCATACATGAAACAAACAACAACAATACTCCACCTGCCAACCACCTTCGGAAGACTCTTGAGTGCTCTGCACCAGTTTCTGTAGAATTGCAAGTTTCTGTTCCAGCATTGTTTCTCGATGTAAGGCCTCCTACCAAATATATACCAGTATCATTCCAACAAACGAATAAAGGATTAGAAAATAAAAAAATAAAAATCTGATGATATTAAATTGTTATAAACCTGCATTTTGTGATAAGCTCAGGTATAAAAAGGTTGTTTAATTTACGCAGGCTTGATTTTTTAATATTGTAGAGAGTATTGACCATTCCAATTTATCAGGTTTGAACATTCACAACAAATTACTATTTCTTTGGATTAAAACACATCTGTAAAAATTTGGCGAAATATTTAAAACAACATACTACAAACGGGGGTTCTAGAATTTTTTTTAAATTTCACTTGCCATGGGGCCAGTGGATTTGAAAATTACCAATAAAATTTTGTGGCCCGAGAGTAAAAATCACTGACCTTGGACTTCGGGCCACCGTATTCTAGAACCCCTGTACAAAGTTGATAGATCTGATAATTAATGCAATGGTAAGTACAACTAACCTGCAGAAACTGAGCCAGCTGATAGAGGTCCTGAGATTGTATTGTAATTCCTGGCGGACACGGTGTATTTAGAAATGGGCTGAAAACAAAACAAAATAGCATTTAATCATCTGGCTTTAATCTACAATATAATTTGGAGCTGGTTACCAGACCCAAGCCCCTAGGACCAATTCCCAATTTTCCTTTAATTAAAAAACAAAAGTTGTTGTTTTTGTCGTAGCAGTGCCAAACAGGATGACTGAACAAAAACTTTTCAAATTTTCGTTATCTCGATAAAAAAATATATATATAAAAATTGCTATATATATATATATATATATGACCATTTCATAAATACGGAAAATATTTTTAAAAACTTTGTCCATCCTAATTGAGTCATTCTTTTCAGAACCAACCTCGAAAATCAACAAATATCAAATACATAAATACTGTATTCATTGTTTAGGAATATTACAGATTTTACCGTATTCTAATTATACATACATGTTGATACTAAACAAGTTTTGGTACTTGTCAAACAATCACACTTAATATTCACATCATGCACATGGAATAAAAGTCAAAAAAGCAAAAGAGATGAGAAAATATCTAAACCATTAACATGAAATAATATATTTTTCAGGATAAAACATGGTATAACATATCACAAGAATTAAACACTCAACTTTACTATCACCATTACTTAGTCTATCTTCAGCTTTGTATTTAATAAATTATAAGATAATAAAACTAAACATACCACATAAGGCCTGTTCATTACTTACATGTACAGCAGTTACTCCCTGATAGTTTAACATCAGTATGCATACTGACGACAAGCCTCACCTCATTGCGAGTAGAACAAATAGTAAAACATGCGGAACATCACATACCAATCAGGACTTTGTTACTGTCAGTGTTACCTTTTATCAGGATACAGTCTACTTAATAGGCAGCCCATGATAAAAATATTGTAAATTTATCATAACAGAGATAAGGCAGCTGGGCTAGGTTGATGTTTATCACATTGTACCGGCAGTATATTTTATGCAAGTATAAAACCGTACATACTGCAATAAATTCCTATATTTTCATGATAATTGTTAATTTTCTACTAGCTTATATATATGCAAAAGTATACTGTAAATTATCTACCATATAAGAATAATTTTTGTCTCCAATTGATCGCTAAAAACCTTTTTTAAGTCAAGCATATTCAGTCTATTAAAGGGGATCAGTCAGAGAATAGATTTTTTGTCGCCAAATGTGTCAGCTCAGATAATTTATGCTTCTAAGCAATGAAAGTGTTTGAACTCTTCAGAAAGACATCGGTGGTGTTATATTCATAAAAGACATGATATGCAATTTCACTTAATTTAAACTAATGCAACTTTTATAATTATGTTGGAATTTATTAAACCATTAAATTTTTAATCAATGCATACTTGGACATAAATAAAAAAGGTCAGTGTTATCCCACTTTTGGAAAATTTATGACACATATGCAACTGAGAGAGCTAATTTAGACTAAAATATATTTGGTGCCAATTCCCACGAATAATTTACATTAATAAAACAGTTTGGGTTTAGGTTTTATAACATGTAATTGATCGAGTCTTGATTATGGATCTGTATATAATTATTTTGAGGGAAGTTCCAGATTATAATATGTAATTTTAAAGTAATAATAGGCTAACCAAAAACAAGGTATGTTGAAAAAAAATTTATTTTGGTAAATTATTTTACAAGGTAAAAAATTACACCACCCTTCCCAACCCCCATTAACAATCATTGGCGATAAAAAGATACATTAAGCAGATTAAATCTAAGGTCAGTCTGGTAACCAGAAACAAAGACTTATTTTTTGTTCTTCCTGATCAATTACAACAGGAATTTGTATAGTAAACACTGCACATGTGTTACAGTGTGTTGGGCCTGCATTCCAAAGTAAATTTATAAACATATATAATTATACCTACATGTACCATAATTGATGCCAATTAGTTTCATATTTGCACATTCGTTTTCTAGCAATTACATCTAGATGCATAACTGTGTCAAATATATGTATTAACACACTCATATTATACATTATACTTACAAGGACACAGACACTAATGCTTACCAAAGTAAAAGGATATTTTTCAATATTTTGGCAGTATAAACTTAATTTATTAATTCATACTGGTCAGAATATAATATATCACAGCGACTTTTATGATTACAGTCATTAGATAGAAGGATTTAACATACATGTATATGTATGTGGACAAACAGAAAGTAGTCGTAACTAAATTAACCATTCAAGTAATCAAATTTGGTGGATCTACATGTACAAATGGAGCTGATATTCCACTACCTCTAACCACTTGTAAACCTCAAGTAATTGAAAAACTGATGAGACCTCAAAAATCATAATATCTTTACAAAAAAACCCGCATTTAAAAATAATTATTGAACAGTAAGGTAAGATTGATTTGTTTTTAAGAAAAATCTGTCAAAGAAACATTAATACTGTATAAGTCCAGTCATAATAGGGGAAAAAGTTTGATAACATTTTTTAAAGTGTGCTGGGTGGAGTGAAAATGTCCACCTGCCCATGCAGCACTAGAATACAGACTCTAGTGAGTAATCAGAGAGTCTAGTGTGTAATCAGCATAAAATAATTGTTATGAACCAAGGATTTTCTTCAAATTTTGATTAATAATAATATTAAGAATTGGACAGTTCTTCTGAAAAAACGCAGGCTTATAGACAATATATTTGTATTTGAAGATGCAATGTAATATATATATGCAATGAGACCAGTATTATATATTAATATGTCATTAATCAACTTGCAGGAAAATAAAGTTATATACAGACACCAAATAACTTTAAATTTATCAAGTATCCTTGGTAATATTAATAGACTTTTAATGGATATAACGAGTGGATTGAGTTTCCATTCATGAGCTTACATACATACTAGTATATAGAAGTTGTGTCTACATTCAATGATGTGACACGCATGCTGAGTGGGAAGTTTGCAAGTCAAGTGGGAGGAACTCACTTTCCTCTCGATTTAACCTACATGTAAAAAATATGATTCTAACATGACATTGTTTGTGGGTAAAATGTTCAAGTTATCTATAGTGAATGAGCAATTTACTCAAGACCATTGTTTCTTTGACAAAAGGTCGTGGAATGACATTCTGGCAAAAAGCCAAATTGTTGCTCTCAATGTTAGCTTGTATTGATGTAAACAATGCAGTGCAATTATTAACTTCAACAGATATAATATGATTTCACAGAAGTAAGCTCAAGGTGCAATTTGTTTTTAAAATTGTGATTAGCAGTTGTTCCTACTGGATGGAGAATGGAAAAACAACTACCGGGTACTGGAATTTGATTAGCACTTTTATAAAATGAATAAAAATATTGCATCGTGATAGCAAGATTTTGCATCACTTTAAGCGATGCAAACCCAGTCATTTTGCTGCCTGAAACTACAAAAGGAGTCTAGGTGTGGCAGAAAAGGGGTGGGAGGGGTCTGCAGGACCATGCCTCTACTTTTGAGACTTTTTCACTAAAAAAGTTTTTTCTATAATTATAGTTTTCAACTTTTCACACATTGACACCGAACCACTTCCCCCACTTTTTGTCATGTTCCATTACTCTTTGAATTATCGTCTGCCAGGAAAGAATGATGCAAAAAGGACATTCTGTCTAGTCCGTGATGCATTCAAAAGACAAACCCATTGGACAAAGACTGTCTGAGAAACATAATCAGGCATAATTGCTGGGTTTAGAACATTACGTAATATTTAGAGGCTGTCTGATCTAGATTACACCGCATTACAGTGGGTGGATATTTGAATGACAACAGAGGGATGACCTGAATGAAACGTCCCTCACTTTCCAGGGAACATATAAGTAGAACACAAGATTGAAAAGTTGTGAATTGGCAAGTACAGTGAAACCTGTCAAAACCGGACCCTGAACTAACCGGAATCCTGTCAAAACCGACTGAATTTGTTGGTCCCGA
>JAULBR010108930.1:0-10443 GCA_032355825.1 Melanodrymia aurantiaca | reverse complement strand
TAGTGGAAATACCAGTGAAACTGCGAGTAGTGGAAATACCAGTGAAACTGCGAGTAGTGGAAATACCAGTGAAACTGGGAGTAGTGGAAATGCTGGTGGAAGTTCGTGTGGATTAGTACTTTCCTTTCATATCACTGATATTCGTTATAAAAGGTAGATATCGTAGCGCAAAGGTTCTGATGACGCATACAACGGATTTGGCCGAGCGATCATGGTTTCGGACTGTCAAGCGCCATGGGAATCGGTGCAGTATTTTCGAATCCCACTTGTGAACACAAGGGTTTTTACATTGTAATAGACTACCATTGGTCTCTGTAAAAGCCAGGCAGCGGGGTGTACCTCAGCGCAAGAGCATTTCCTGGGGTTCGATCCTCCTCAGTGGACCCGTTGGGTTATTTCCCATTCTAACTAGTGATCCTCGACTGGTCCATCAAAGATCGAGTGGTGTGGTGTGTTATCCTGTCTGTGGAAAAGTATACATCAAAGATCCCTTGCTGTTATTCGAGAAGAATAGCCTGTGGGGGTAGGGGGTTTCCTCTGTGACTAAGTGTTGGTATAATGTTGCGTTTGACATCCATTACACGTTGTTTAATAATCAATGTATTCTACTACTGTGCCCTGGTCCGCCTGAAGTTATAAGATAGTGTTAGGATCGTGAACAAATAAGACGCCGAATCTATTATATACATTAAACTCGGTCACCTACTTAGTAGAATGACAACATCGAGGCGATGGCAGCCAGACATCTGTGATGCGAGAACGGAACAAAAGGATATCATTGTCGCAGTCATGTTCATTTCCACGAGGCTACAGCCGGAAATTAAACGTCCGTTGAGAATTAATCATGAGTAAGCAAGTTGAACAAACAACAGTATGGCAATATAAGCCGTATCGTATACTTATTAGTGTGTCTATCTAACTCTGAAGATTGATGTTCAATTTTAATGGTACACGCCCGAGTTTTCAGCAGGATGCCATCGTACGTGCGCATCTAATGCTATTTATAACCTTTTAATGGCCAAATACAGCAGTTTTGGTTGATTAAATATGTACTTACATAGTATTGCGTACGATATCAATAATATTATGTATATCCAATATGGTCCTTGAACTGTTGCCTGCAATAGTTTGTCACAATACAAATTAATGTAAGCAAATGTATTCATTAAGCTATAACTATTCGGATGGCCAGAAGAACATATATAGGATATACATACATTGATATAATAAGCAATGTGAAGAAAGTAAATGTTAATTTCAATGATAACCAGATCTATTTAAGGCCTAAAAAAATAGGTGTGTTTAGGGTAACCCAACCGACCCTAATTTTTTCAGCCGACTCTACCTATTTTATTGCTAAAATTGAAAAACAATACAAAAAACTTTCTTTTATTTAAAAAAAAAGTATTTATAAAAATCCATACGTGAATAACATCCATATTTAAAATTATTAGTCTATGATCGAAACTGGAATGAGTGATAACAGTAATATTTGAGTAGATTTCCTTTCAGTACATCATCGAACCGACTTTTGACAACGACGCATTCTTTGGACGACTTATAATTAATAAACGTATACGACTTGAAATACTAATGAGAAATGCACCGTACGACCGATAACAATGCTCCTTTGAATATAAATCGTTTACGAAAGTATCAGCTAAAAACGTTGGTGTTCCGATCGGTTAGTGATAAAACGGAACTATTTTTTTCGGCAACGAACGTTCGTTTTCGCCTCAGTCCAGTTTGGAATGGTTTCGTTTCCGCAAGATTGAAGGGCCGTTAAAACTGAACCGTTTTTGCGGGCAACAATGGTTCCATGTTGTCCTGTACTTGTTTTGCTTTGCGAGGATGAAGGGCCGTTTAAACTGAACCGTTTTTGCGGGAAATGATGATTTCGTTTTGGCGCGGTTCCGTTTCGGACCGTTGCGTTGGCGTTTAACGGAATGCGGCAAACATTTATTGATAAACCAATAAATATATGCATAGTTGTGGGAGCTTCAAAAAAAGTCTGCTTGTTTAAAAACATTTTATTTATGGTAAAAAAACAAAAAACAAAATGGAATGTTACCCTAAACACACCTATTTTTTTGGGCCTTAGCCAAGAACAAATAGCATTAGATGCGCACGTACAGTGGCATCCATCTTAAAACTGGAGCGTGTGCTCGGATTCTAGTTCAAACAGGAAACACCGAACATTCACTCACAAGCGTTAACATTATTTGTCTAAATAATACATGAATTGTGTTCACAAGTTATTTATGCTGCGGTCGCGGTTGTAGTGTTAATGAATGAATGTATGTATGAATGAATATATGAATGAATTGATTTTTAACGACATCCCAGCACTTTCGTAACATTATTCAAATATGGTCCCAAATATCGCAAGCAGCGAAGGGTCAGTTGGGTCTTTATAACTTTAAAATAACTGGATTCTGTCGAAGTCTATTATGCTAAACAATGGGCAAACGTGTAGGTGAACGTGTTGAATGTACCTCGGAATGGATTAGATCAATACGAGATTTTGCCATTGAGCGAATGCACTAACAAGTAAAAAAGGCACATGCTATGATTACACCTGCATAATATTCTCACGAGCATCTGTGATCACAATAAGCCTTGCTGCCTTATATGAACAGTTTGTGATTATGCCCATTGACAAAGCCTCAAATAACATAACCAACATAATAAATTATGTAAGCATCATTACATAAATTGTGTCTTAAAAGAACTTGAGATTGACAGTTTTGTCAACTAGTGTTACGTGTAAGGCTAGTACGCTGTCTGAGAATAAAATGTGCGAAACGCACGAATCTGGTCTTGCAGATTCCACCAAATGCTCAATAAAGTCCCTGTACCAAAGACTAACTACAATGCTGACTACAATTAAGAATGGGTTTGCTGTGTATTGCCAGAAAATCTTTGAGAAAAACTGGATTAAACACATAACATTTATGTTAATTCTCAAAAACTCAAACGGCTTGCCTGACATACTTCGGTATCAGTTCAGATCTAAGTTCACTACAATTCCTCGTAACAAACTTAAGAACAAACTTCATTCTAGCTTAAAAGGATGAACGACGCTATACCTAATAACCATCTGGACAGTTTGTGAAGACCGAAAGCAAGTCTTAGACAAGTTCTCTGAGAAAAAACCGATAATTATGTGAAATACTGAACTTGCTGATCGACAACATAATTAGTAGCTTACATGTTAAATTTGGGGATAAGACATATAGACAAGACATTGGTATCTCCATAGGCACTACTTGTGCTCCACTGTTAGCCGATTTGTTTCTCTATGTACGTGAATAAGAATGGCTAGCTAACTAAACATGGACAAACGTAGCCAAGTAGTCTAATTTCACTTTCCGCTATATTGATGAACTTATATCTTTCAATAATAGTAGGATGGCGGATCACCTCCCATTGCTTTATCCACGAGTGTTGGAAATAACAAAGTAGAACATCTGTTTCATACCTTGATCTTTGCATATATATTTTACGGTATGCATGTTTCAATATGTTGAATATAAAAACTATGATTTACTTGTGCTGAATAAAATAAACTGATTTAAATTGACCATGTGTAAGATACAATAATTGTTCGATGTATCATGTGTTGATTAACAAAAGTATTGGATTTACCATGTATTGCATAAACGAAAAATATAGCTTACCACGTGTTGAATCATTAACGATAATAAAATAATATAATATATCAAAATATATCTAAGCAATTTAGAATGTGTCCAATTCTACATACATGTATGTATCAAACGGACACTGTTTGTGAAATAATCCCACTTGTGTACATCATTATTTTATAATTTCAAAATGAACAGAGCATTAACTCACCTAGCATCTTGAGCACGGCTTTCCTTGCACGTGTAGCAGCTGTCTTCCCCGAATGTGATTGGCTAAACATAGCTGATACCCGCTCCGTCTTCCGGAGCTTTACTCCAATGAGAACATACATGACAGTAATAACTGTCATTGGCAAAATGAAGAATACAAAAGTCGAACACTTGAACATGTAGGACATTTTTGGTTGCCACCGTCTTGGTATGTTGCACAACAATGACGCAGAAATGGGTTTATTAGACCTCGGGTCCATCACAAAGTAAAAAATCCTCGTATGAATAGGGTATGGAACAGCACATATACAAGACAGAATCCATATGGAAGTGATACATTTTACAGCACGTGACAGGCCACCTAATTTCTGCATTCTGATCGGATGACATATGGCAATATAACGTTCGACCGTAAAACCGGCTATTGTCAAAACAGACGCATTTGAGGTCATTTCAATGAGGAATGATTTGAAAATGCAAAACGGCTCCCCGAAACGCCATGGATATGCCTCCCATATTGAATATAGTTCTGGTGGTAAAGCTGAAAGATACAAACACATGAAATGAGTAAATATGTTATTTGATGAATCGAAACGTGCGATAATGTTCATGTATGCCAGTGATTGGGATTTAAGAACGATCAAACTGGCGGGGAAGGATATGGTAGATGGTGAATATACGGTGTAATCACTATTTAAACACTAACACGTGGCGGTAGGATATGGTAGATGGTGAATACGCGGTGTAATCACTATTTAAACTCCAACACGTGGCGGTAGGATATGGTAGATGGTGAATACGCGGTGTAATCACTATTTAAACTCCAACACGTGGCTTTAATACGTCTTATAGTTGTTGTCTATTATGTACTACATGTATATACCAATTACCATTATATTCATTTGGAATACAGTAGATTGCACTTACTCATCGCATATCGGTTTATAACATTTATTTCATTCGACCCGAAACAGTTTGCTAACAAATCAGTACAAAATATACTGAACAACAGCATGTAAATTGTCCGTATGTTCCTGTTATTTACGTTTTCAGATCCAGTTTTCCCTAAATTAACAGATTTTACTGTGAGGAAATATAATTAAAAACATGTGCTGTTCAATGTTTTACCACTTACTGCCTGAATTACATATGTTAATCCATTTAAGTTGGTGAATATTTATGGTGTAGGACGTAATTATTATAACGCACTTTAAGGGGATCAGTAATTATTTTGGCGTGAAAAGCACAAGCACGTGAAGCGAGTTGTACGGAATTAAACTCTATTTTTAGCTGAGGAGAAAACACATTTCTTGTTCACCTAGATAATTGCATATATTTATTATAATTATGATTCTAAGCCTGAACATATTTCAAATGTTAAATTACGTTAAAATAGCGTTTTAGACGTAGTACAGAAACCTCGTCAAAACACGGAATGAATGAACGAATTAATTGATTATTAACGACACCCCAGTAAGAAAACAAGACCGGCTATTGGGTGTCAAGATATAGTGTATACTATGATATAACATTTTGTTATAAAAATCAATGTATATAGTTGATATAATTATGAAAATCTATTGTAAAATCTACAAACAATAGTGCACAGAGCTATGTTATAGTACATAAGCAAAATATCACAGACATTATTTTCACAATAAATAAGAAACTTTAAAACACGTTGTGGGTGGAGCCTAAATGATTCCACCACACATCTGTTACCAAAAGTACTTTTCTCTAACTGGCTGTAAATGACCATACTCCACCAAAATGTTACGCACGGTCAATGTACATCTACAGTGATCACACTGGGATGGAGTGTCTTTCTTCAAAATAAATAATGGTTCACTTTCAAATGTGTATGACCAATATGAGAACAATACAAGACAACCTCATCCTTCCTGCTCTGTCTGTAGGAGGACTTCCACTCTCCCAAGACTGGCTTGACAGAATGAAGCTTGCTCGCTCCCGCACCGTCCCATACACTTTGCCAGCTAGACTTCAAATCGGTGTATGGGATACCCATCTTGGCACGAGTAAAATTAATAGCAGATTTGGCAGCTAAATCTGCTTTTTCATTGCCATCGATGCCAACATGACTGGGTACCCAACAAAATAAATACTTTTTTGGCAAACGATAAAAAGACACTTTCGTATCAACATGCCTTTGATGCATCAGCATCTTTAATCTTTTCCAGGGTATTTATGATTGCCTGGATTTTTGCAGTAAATATGGATGCCGAATCGGGCAACCTCGTTGAAATTGTATCTGATGGGAAAACGGTAGCAGAAATCCCATCTCGCGACCCATCCGTGTAAATAGGAATTTAATCATTTATATTTAATTTCCATGGAAAGTTGTTTGTATACATTATATTTGGTGGTTTAATACACCATGGTGGAAGAACAAAATATGAAGGAGTCTCCATTATACCATTTATGTTAATATTGGAGTCAGTTAAAAACTGCTTAATGCGCAGACCAAAAGTACGTATAGCATTTGGTCTTGCATCAAACAACATGACATATTTATTCTTAAACACCAAATCACGTGTAGGATGCCAAAATCGGTGACCAATCCCCGTTAATTACACGAACAAATCCCAATGGTTAATGAAGTAAACAATCAATGGCATATACTTTCCATGCACTAAGCCTCTGTAAATAAGAGGGGTCTACTCTATACAAATAAGAGGACTGTATTTATAATTAACAAAAAAGAATCTCTTTGTTGTGTATATAATGCTGCTGCTTTGTTTAGCCACAGGCAAAGTTGAATATAATTAAAGACGGGGTCTTGTGACGCATGGCTTAATCCAAGACGTGTTGAGCTATTTACTTTTGCTATCAACTGCCGCTATTTAGTTTCCGTTTCATCTAACTTGCAAGCTCATTTGCTTGAAAGGATCTCCCTAATTTGGTTTCTAAATTATCTGACAGTAAATTATTATTAGTACGTAACATTTAATGCCAATTATTTCAAAATATCGGATGTATATAAATGAATTACGTAGCTGCATGAATATCGATTTTTTTTTCATTTGCGTTCTACTTTAACCTAGTATTACTAGAAAATTTTGTTATCTATGATTAACTTTTTTTTGGTTAGTCGAACGAAGGAAACTGCTTTAGCATGATTTTGCAGAGCAAACTATTTTATGGCATACCTGTTGTGTTAGCTTTAGTATTAAGAGTTTTATCCGATACATTGCGTTCTAACATCCTAGTGTATATTTTGATCTGAGTCAGTGCGTGTTCTAACACCCCAGTGTATATTTTGATCTGAGTCAGTGCGTGTTCTAACATCCCAGTGTATATTCTGATCTGAGTCAGTGCGTGTTCTAACATCCCAGTGTATATTCTGATATGAGTCAGTGCGTGTTCTAAGATCCCAGTGTATATTCTGATATGAGTCAGTGCGTGTTCTAACACCCCAGTGTATATTCTGATCTGAGTCAGTGTGAGTTATAACACCCCAGTGTATATTCTGATCTGACTAACGCTATTGCTACCATATCAATGTATACCCCATATAATGTTTATGGTTATCCAAATAGTTATAGTGGCTTATTGTAGGTAAAGTCCAAGAATCATACTAAGCTACATGTATTACAAACGCATTGGATATAATTATATTGATATTGTAAGTAATAAAATGTAAGTACATGTTATATTAACTTTACTACATAAAATTAGTGCTCATTATCTAGAACTATGTTTCAAATAACATTAGATGTCCACGTAGGATGGCATCAATATTAAAACTCGAGTGCGAGCCTTTAATCCATTGACTGACAATATTGGTGTTCTCTTTCGATTTCTTTCTCTCCTATTCGCACTTTCAGACGTACAGTATGCTCGGGAAAGTTATAATATCACCACCACTTGACATGTGAATGAAATCTTCAGATCTTGTCCAATACGTTTTTTCAAAGTACGCACAAAGCTCTAACAGGGTTTTGGTACACTTAAAATAGTATACTCCCAAAGGTGTTGCAGTGGCGTACAGCAACGTTTACAAAGCTCATCCATCGTAGACTCACACAACAAATTGGACGACAAGTCCACCACAGCAAGACATCTAGAGACGTACTCGACAACACGAAAGTCCGATAAATCTCTGCTTGTTTGCCCCGACGTTACACGCTTATGTCTAGACCTTGACTCTCAACAGACACATTGAGCAAAATGCATTTTCTTGTCAATGTGAAGGCGAATTGAAATGAATGGAGAACGAATGGATGCGAGTGTGATCGTTACCAGCGAGGAGTTAATCCAATTCACACGGACATCAAAAGAGAAATAATCAGATTATTCAGTTTGCAGAAAACAATAGGACGTTGCAAATTCATGACTTAAACATGCCAGTTATATTGCGTTTAGGCTTGTTTAGTAATAGTAGATTACTACAGATACAGAGCATGAGAGAAAGGGACGAAGGATGTATACACTACGAAAGGAGGCATATGCTATCATTAAACCCTTATCTCTAGCATCTGTGATAAAAAGCCTCGCTGAACAGTTTTTGATTGTGCCAACTAAAACAGCCTCAAATATGATAACCCTACATGTAAAGATCATTACAAATATGAACGGAAGTTAGCGCAACTCAAGGCGTCCGACCAAGGTTCCATTGGTTGAATGATCGATCCTCCTCAGGGAACACGTTGGGTTATTTCCCGTTCCAGCCAGGGATCCACGACTGCTCTATCAAAGGCCGTGGTTTGTGATATCCTGTTTGTGGGAAAGTTTACATAAAATATCCCTTGCTGTTAATCGAAGAAGGGTAGCCTATGTGGCGGCAGCGGATTTGCTCACTAACGATATAACTGTGTATGACATTCAATAACCGAAGATTTCTCATAAATGTGTTTCAGGGGTGTCGTTAAATAAACAAACGTTATCATTACATACATTGTTTCATAAACGATCTTGGGATTGACAGAACTTGTCAACTATTGCTACATATAAGGCCAGTATGCTGTCTGAGGATAAAAGATGCATCTGTTTTCACACATTTGTCTCAAATACAACAGATGAGGACATGACGGTTTGTCCATTCCTCTTCTGTATTGGATTCCATACAAGGAGAGTATAATTATTACAGGAGCCAGCAAATGCACAACAAAGTCCCTGTCTCAAAGACTAACCATCATCCTGGCCACATACGAGTGGACTTCCGGTGTATTTTTGAGACAAATGGGGTTAATCATATGTGGAATCCCAAGTACTCAAAAGACTTGCTTGAAATTTTTCAGTCTCAGTCAAGATCTAAGTTAACCGGTGTTAAATCGTTCCATTTTTCAACTCTATACATACTACAATTCCCCATGGCAAACGTAGAAATCTTTAATTCTTAATCAACGAGGCATTTATAACTTAAAAGGGTGAACTTCAAATTTCCAATAGTCACCCTACAATCCATAACAAGGCCAATATGGAAACAAATTTTTCATAACATAATATAGGTATTAACTATTCCTCGTGGCTGCTGTTATTGTTTGATATAACTACATAGACAGCCGCATACGTCTCACTTATCCACTAACATAATTATAGGTCCAGACGTCTAGGAAATGAAATGATAAACTTACTGACATACTTGGCATTTTCCGCCAAGAAAGGAATTGGTACTGAAAGGGTAGACATTATTTACTGGTGTTGATGGAGGTGATGAACACGCCTGCACAGCTAGCCGATACGTAAGGATTACGATCCACCATCCCACGTGGCTAATGTTATAATTTGACTTCGATTAAAACCAGCCATGATGATCGTGATATGACCAATTTATAGCAATTTTCGACAAAGATAATTTCCAAAACCTGTCAGATTTCAGGAGTTAGTATTGAGCATCGCGTTAATGAAAGGAAGAGAAAGTGTCAAGTTATCCATCAAAAGTGATACATGGGGACCACGTGGACCGTACATAACTTCTTACTCGTCTCATAATTGGAGTGTTACCAACGATGGATTCTGACCCATATCCTAGTCTAATACAAGCAAACAAACGGACACACTTTGAAGGACGAGCGCCGCAATGGTGAAGTGACTTTCGAGGGACCATCTCAAAATTCTAACACATTTTGTACGAGAATAACTTTTGTATGCGATCGAAATCCCTCGACTTCCACACGAACAACTAATTAACTGAAACTTGTTTAACACTCCAGCATGAGCAGTTCGTAGTCAAGATGCAAAAATGAAAAAGAAAAGAAGATGCAAACGAATCCAGGATTACACCCTCAGACAGTTCCAGGATTACACCCCCACCCATCGTTCACAGTTCCAGGCTTACAACCAACCCAGTAGTCACAGCTCCAGGATTACACCCCACCCAGCACTCACCGCTCCAGGAGTACACCCCACCCATCATTCACAGCTCCAGGATTACACCCCCACCCATCATTCACAGCTCCAGGATTACACCCCACCCAGCACACACAGCTTCACGATTACACCCCACCCAGCATTCACAGCTCCAGGATTACACCTCCACCCAGCACTCACAGCTCCAGAATTACACCCCAGCATTCACAGCTCCAGAATTACACCCAGCATTCACAGCTCCAGGATTACACCCCCA
>JAULBR010108909.1:0-10446 GCA_032355825.1 Melanodrymia aurantiaca | reverse complement strand
CCAGTTTTAATTATTGCACAATATTTGTTTAATAATTACCTTATCTTGTCATATAAAGATCAATTTCACGTTGTGACATCACCGAGCGGGGGAAAATGCGCGCTGAAAAATCGCTCATCAATCGACTTTATTTTCAGCGCACAAAATCGCGTATACGGAAACGGTACAATGCCAATGCACTATATTGATAAAATCGTGCGCGAAATCGCGTTAATGGAAAGCGGGCCTTAGAGTAGTTTATGTGGCAGCAGCGAGTTTATTCTGAGACCATGAGTTGGAATAACGATGTGTTTGACATTATTAACAATGTGCTCCAATTGTGTCTTTAAACAAACCCTTTTTATTGTTTATCTGACAACTTGAATATCTCTGCGCTTTACATAGAGTGTATTGCCAGCCAGATTCTGCATAGTTGAAATGTTAAACTGTCTAGACAGTAACAAACATTAACATTTTATGATGTTAAGTTGTAAAGTGTATATATTTAGTTTTCTATGTACCAGAATTAAAATGACCAGTTTTGATGGGGTTATAATACAAAACATTATTGTGATTATTTTATTATTTGTATGACTGATATTATACTAGAGATATTCAGGTTTTTAAATCAAAATAGCAGTCTGGAAAATATTTAATTTTCCTAAAGTAAAATAATTTTGAAAATAATTAGTGCTTTTGTGAAATTTTAATTTGTAAGTGTTGTTTCATTAGATAAAATATAAACTTTTGATCCTTTATGCTATTTTATTTAGAGCAGAAACTATTTTGGTGTTTGTTTGCATACCTTAGTACCAAAGATATAATTCTTATGATAAATATCAGCATTATTTTGTGTTTTTATTTGTCTTTATTTATTCATATATTTGTGTGAAATCTTGATATTAATATAGCCATAGCAATACATTATTCAAATGTTTGTTATTTTTTATATATATTATTTTGAAATATATATACATGTACAGTGTATTGTAAATTTGCTTTTGTGTTTAGCATTAACATTTTACTCTTCATGTTGAAGCTATTAATTAATATTGCCATTACAAAATATTAAATCGGTGGTTACTGAAATGGGGAAACATTTAAATATATATTAATTATTCAATTTGCATTCATTAAATACCAGTGATAAAATTATTTGTTTCATTTTTGCTTCCATCAACTACAACAACGTACAGATATATTACATGTATTCTGATATACCTAAAACGCAATGTATGTATTTTCTGCAAATCCTGTAAAAAGTTTGACTTATTGCTGGACATAATTACAGTGGTCATTACCTTATCTCCTTGGTTGTTATAATACCTGATGTCGTTTTTACTGATGTTGTATCTCTGCTGAAATTTTGTTGTAGTTATTTATATTTGTCATTTTTATCTTGCCAATAATGGAAAAGTCTTTGAAATGAGATGTAGATGTTTCTTCTAAAGAAATCTGTATGAACCGGTTGGTATTTAAGTGTATGTTAATTAAGTATTTGGTTTGGTTTAATAATTTAACCTGTTTCTTAAATACAGAGGTCATAGAAGCATCTGTGGATGATATATCAGTGTGAAAATTTTCTCTCAATGTGTTTGTTCTTCTATATATAGCCATTTAAAAAGAATCTGTCATGGAATTTAGTGTCATATACCGGGTATATAAGTGAAATCTGTTTGTAACACATCTGCCATTATAATACTAAAAGCAAAACACAGAAGCACACATTTATTAAATCTGTCATTTAGATACATAATACAGATTACTTAATTTTACTTGAAACTTTCTTGTGAATATATTGCCACGAAATTGTTTTTAACTGGTTTTTTTTAATAACTATGCTAGATGGAAATGGATGTTGTTTTTTAATATTTTAATGGAAGATGCAGAAGAGCCTTGACATCAAAACATTGAGATAGATTCCATTTAATCACCAGAGGACACTAGTCAACATAACTACTAAATGTTTAAACATGTGATATGATGTTTTGTGCAAAACATTCTGTAACTGTCATTAACTAACAGCCTGTAATTGCCATTCTTAATAACTTAGCAATTTGTTTATCCCACAGTGTCGGTATTATTTTTAGAATTCACAAGTAAAAAGGATTCCACAGTCATAACAATGTACCTTCCATCTTTAACCTACTTAAAATATAGTTCCACCTTAATTGGCTGCAGGTTTTTTGCAAGAAAGGAAAATTAAAATAAATCAAAATGTATAAAGAGATTTGATTTAAACCTGGCAGAAGCATTTTCTCCAATAGTCTGACCAATTGTTGTTGATAAACTATAAACCAAATACTGGTGGCACTCTTGTCGTTCATTTTTGTGTAATGATTTTTTTGAAGCATGAATTGTGTCCATTCTTTGGTTACAAACATATTTTATGTGTATCTAGTCAGTTTTATTCTATAAAATCATCAGTTGGATTTAATAAACTTGAGTTGTGACCTTTTATGACTGTCCGTCCATCTGATACGAAACATTGTTTACATCTAGTCATTATTGTCAAATAATGTTTTTCATGTCTGGAACATGCAAAGATGATATTACATCACTATGTGATGACTGGTAAATACTTTAACTAGCATTTGATATGTCATCAGTTGGGTTTGATGATTTATACAAAATTTATATCGTTTTATGACCCTTTCTGTTAAAATTATACCATAATTTCACTAAGCGTTCACCGTGAACTGTTTTTGACGGATCTTTTAAAACTTACTGTAAATACTGGATCATTATCCGGATCTTGAATAGTACCTGGGGAAATAGAGCATCTAAAAAATAGAACCTGGGGTCTTGACTAAACAACTGTCCATTCAGTCAATCGGGTTGTATTCAAGTATTTACGGTAGGTTATGCCTATTTATCATAGTTGTTAACTTGAGGATAATTTGTTTTTTGTTGGTAGACTCAGTCTCCGACTGGGATTATTGACTACATCAGTTATCATTTCTTATTTATTTATACATGTAAACATATTACAGGCAAAGTATAGAGAACAGTTTTCATTCAAAAATTTAATTTGAAACAAAATTGACAAAAATATTCATATTTCATAGATCTACCATTTTCATAGCTTTTTAATGTATTTGTTATTACATGCTATTATTAAATTTATTATTATTATTAGATGACATTGATATTAAAATGAGTTTTCTTTCAAAGTTCATCAAAGGAAAAGTGATAATTAATATTTTTTGCTACCAAAGTTAATGTTCTGTTTGACCAGAAGACATGTTAATGATCTAGAGTTGGAGCCTTCTGAACTCTTACAAATGTAAACAAATGTTACACTTCTTTGCTAGTCAAATCTCAGGTTAGCGTATCATATTGTATACAGTAACATATATATATTGGCGTTGGTGTTGTACAATATAATAATGTGCATAGTGATTGTTGAATTGTGTATGTAAATTTTATGTAAATTGTCAGTGATAAGTGATGAAATATATTCTTCATTGTGCATGTTTAACAGGTTTGTTAAAGGATGTGTTACATTCTTTATACAAGAAATATATGATTGGTCCAGGATTTGTTTTAGGTATTTTAAACTAAGGTAAGGGGTGGGGTGGGGGGGACAATATATCTTGGCATTTGCTGTCAACAATAGTATGTTACATAAATTTCTTTAAATGAAAATTGATGATCCAGAGAAAAATACAGAATTTAGATTACGTGGACTATATAGCCCAACTCCTAAATATACTAGAACGATTTTTCTCTTGTAAATTTTTTATTTAAAAATCTTTTTTTTTTACTATTACCAGCCATTTTGATTTTCAACTTCTCGAGAACTGGACCAGTGTTAGAGAACTATTTAATCATGTTAAAAATCTTCTTTTATTCCAAGCAACGTTTCGAATGGTCAAAATTCAAAGATATCACCGATTTCTACCCAAATTAGACATTTTGAACTTTTTTTTTCTTTTGAAGAATGGCCGAACAGATTATGACAAAACATAATACAGATTTTCTCAACATTTTGAACTCTTCTCGTAAATGACTAGATACCAAATGTACAAATATTTTATACATGGTTCATGGGACTTTTTAATTCACCATTTAAGTGATATTCTAGCTTTGTTTCCATCAACATTTTATCAAGAGTATTAGTTTTACACAGCATTATAAACTGTAGGTTTCTTTTGCATGTATTGGCGTACATTTTCTGTGTATGTGTAACAGTTTGGTTGTGCAGGTTTTTTTACCCGCATGATGTAGATAATATTGAGTAATGTGCTCATTTTAAAAATGTTAACCTATATCATAACTTTCTTTCCTGCCTGTCTACCATACATCTATACATACAATGTATATGGCAGAGAAGCGACCATAAAGAACAATATAATTGTATGATGCAAACCATAAACCAAAAATCTAGGGAAAATTACCAGGAGAGACGTTAAACCATGTTTGGTATACCATTGGCTATATACAGGCCATCTGTGATAACAATTGGATAATAGTATGCATTATGCACCCATATTTTACTGTTACAAAGGATGCAGTAATTTCCACAAGTATATGAGAAAATATGGACATTGAAGAATGTATTTGTTTATAATTATTTTATACATCTGTTTTCAGCAATATTAACATGTACTAAAAATTGCTTTTGTATATTAATTAGTAAAAATGAATATTCAATTAAATTGCAGTTTGTTATTTTTTCAGCAATTTTAATCGAGATAGAACTCCGATAGCCTTTGTTGATGAAACATTTAAATCATGTATAGGGGCCTACATTTAGAAAATTATTTTAAGAAAAGGTACATTGATTTGACATTACTGGAGTGCTCACACTGGCTAAGTATCATCGGTATATGTTTATGTAATGAACTAATGCCAATAGTTTGCAATCTGCTGAGCTTCCTGCATTTTGTTCAGCCATCGTCCTATTCGTCTATTGAGACTCAATAAAAGATAGTTTGTTTAAGGATACCACTGGAACACGATTATTAATTTGCAGTTATTGGATTTCAAATGCACGGTTATATCAACACTTTGTTACATAGGAAACCCAGCCACCGCATAGGCTACTTTTTTTTCAAATAAAGGATCTTTATGTGCACTTTCCCACATACAGGATAGCACACACCACTCGTTGATAGGCCAGTTGTGGATCACTGGTTGGAATGGGACATAACTAAACAGGTCCACCTGAGGAAGATCAATCCATCAACATATCGAACCTCTGGTGGACATACTTGGTCTTGATCAAATGTAAGCGGATCATTCCCTCGTCTTGCTATGCGTAAGGCAAGACCCTCGAATCACTCACTTGGCTAGATCGCACTCCTTTCCCATGAAGAAAACATGACAGACGCTGTAATACTATCAGATTGTTTATTTAGTATTACAATAGTAGAACTGCCGCAGCAGCATTATAGAAATATGTTTCTCAAATAACAATAAACAATTTATGCTATTCATTTGACTGTCACAGCACCATTAAAATATTACACAATATTATTCAGACTGCAATAGAAATGGATAATGAAAGCCTGCCATTCACCAATATATGTACGGTACCGGTATATTTAAAACATTTCAATAATGAAATTGTGATAAAATCTACTGACTAGATTAGTATAATAATACTGATTATCATTTGGATTTGTTCATGTTAGTACATTGAGAAATTTGGTTATGGCTAAAATGATGTATATATCGAAGCAAAAACATTTTACATAGAAACAAGTGTCAAACTAGCAAATTGCTGGTTTGTTATTTATGCCATATTCACACAATGAAAGGTAAAGGTCAAATATCATATAAATTTGTACCATAGTCTGTTGATATTTGAAGCAGATTTTTCATAGATTTCCCTGATCATTTTTTCTTTCAATTTAAATAGCATATGTTTAAACATAGGTGAGAAATTATGATATTTATTTCCCCGTTAATATTATCATGTTAAAATTAAGAAATTACATGTACATGTATCAGAAAAAATAAATTTACTCAATCTAATTATCACAGTTTGCTAATTTAACATTGACACAACAATTATGCTAGTCAACTAGCAGCATGATCATTATAAAAAGCAATACATTATAGTCTCCGGTTTAACTACTGGTTCAGTGCAAGTCACATTGCAGAAAAATTTACTTTCTGTGTTAAAATGTCTATTTTATGTCCTATACATTGTGAGTTAATTTCACAAAACAGCGTAGTCTAGTTTACGACTAGTTGTGGATGTAAACGTGAAAATCTGACCAGGAGTTTCCCCAAATTTAACTATAATTGGTGCCAAGAACGAATAGTGTCACAAATGTGCAAAATACGTTTCGGCTACTAACCAGTCAAATCCTTCACTATAAGCGATCAAAACCTCTATATTTAGGTTTACATCCACAACTGGTCGTAAACTAAACGTACCAGGATCTGTGAAATTAGCTCCTGGCCAATAGCCAGGGAAAGTGAAAGGCCAGCATGTTAGTTTGGGAAAAATCTTTTTATTAAAAATTAAATATAATTTCTTCAAAAATAAGTCTTTCCTACTAATGAAAATTAATTATCCACACCAAAATGCACTCTATGTTGTATTCAGGAGAAATTGTTCAAATCTAGATTCCATTTTAATTAAACTGGCACAAAACTATTAAATATTTCGCATTTTTGGGGTAAAACCACACTGGTCACTGAAACATGGAGACTATTACTTGGATTTCCACATAAACCACACACATCAAATACACATCAGTCAATATACTTTTCACAAGAGGTATTCCTGCTCATTAAGTTTAAATGTAAAAACACTGCAAATTCACAATCAATAAATCTGTCAATAAAGATATATATATAAATATAGTTATGTACAGTCATGACAACAACTGATAAATAATAACACACACAATAAAATCTGATATTAAGCAAGGCCATACTATATAAACTAGATGACTGGATTAAATATCCAACAATCAATAACAATTTTTTATATCTAATATAAAGTGGGAAACCCATTCGTTTGCATGTATGCGTTATGCGTGTATACGTTTTTTAAAACACATACGTAAATAAACAACATGTGCGTCAGATGCCATTTATTTACTCGTGGCATCGTTGCAATCTTGGTACCACATCAGGAAACTACCCCTAGTGACGCAATACATATGACGTCACGTTGTAATTCCCATTGCGAGTACGTTCGCGTGTCCGTCAAAATTGGGTCCAGACCCAAGTTTAACGTACACGGATAACGCACTCGTACATACGCACACGTACACGCAAATAAATGTGTTCACACCTATTTATTAGTACAGACCCAATTTTTATGTACACGGATAACGCATACGTATACATGGATATGCGAACCAATGTGTTTTGGGCTTTACACAATAAGAGGCTCCTTCGGACCTGTAAAGCTCACTTGAACGTGACAGCAACACTCGTTACTTGTGACCAATAGAAACTATTATAGTATTATGTGGCCCAGGACACCTAAAGTGCATTACTCGTATTTAATCTTCAGAGATCTTGAAAGAATATCTTATATACATATAGATGATTTTCGCGTACCTTCGCACAAAACGCAGACTTTCCTAACCAGGATGGTGGGAGTACCATCAATAAAAAAAGAGCGATTTCTAACCAGATCCCCTTCAGAAATTGGTGCATTAAAATGGCAAAATAATTATATTGTTTGCACCTTACGTTAGCAATTTTTGCAATACCAATGACAGTGTACATCAATCATCCGATTTAACACGAAAAGTAACCAAAGAAAAATAGGGTGATATCCTAGTTGTATTAGAATAAAGTTTCAATTGACCGCAAGGCATGGAATGTAATCTTTTTTAACAATGAACATATAGTTTTCAGCAATAATATAATAAATGACAGAGATCTGCTGAAGATCAAGATATTTATGAATTGCTCATGATTAAATTGGAAATTAAAATATTACATTTTCACTATTTGGCAACTATTTTAGCACAAAGAAAAAGAAAATTAATAAAATATTTAATAAAAAATACAGAAAATGATTAATTGCAATCATCACATGATTATATATTTATATATGTATATTTATCTATCTATAATATATGCATAAATGTACAATGTAAATCTATATTGACTAAATATTATAATATTAAGTCAGTCCTAAGTCAGTAAATCAGTGTCGAATGTGTTGTTGTATAAACTAACATCATTGCCATTATTATTACCGGGTATTACTGGTATGTAAAACATTTTATAACAACTTCTAGTTCGAAATGTTACATTACAACATCAAAAAGGCATTATTTTACATTAAAAAAAAATCATAATTCAGTAAATATCCAATGCGACACTATGCACATGAATGAACTTTTCTTCACTTTAAATAGTGTATAAATTAACCAAAGTAAAAATTGTACAAACTGGAAGCTTAGTAAATTCATAGAATATATTTGCAGAAATCACATTAGTATGTCAGTTTAATGTAAAAGGTCACAGGTCAATTAGGAGTTTTATAAAGGTAAATTTATAACATTATGAATGTATAGTAATAAAAAATCCACATACAAATACATATCAAAGAATAAAACAAAAACAAAATATGGTTTTTCTAACCATAATAGTAAATGCCAAAATGGTGTTCATATCATTATCCTATTACATAAAACTTTACTTGCAACATTCACACGCACACAAACCATAGTAAATAACAAATGCTAGTCGTAGTGTGTAAATTGAAGGGGTACTGTTTTTGTTGCTAAAAACTCATGTATTAGTGGCCAAATTTCATTTGAATATTTTCCAGTAAATTCCTTCAGAAGCCCAATGTCCCTGAAATAATAATAAAAATCCATTGATAAATAAGACGCGAAACTAATTATCAAAGGTATTAAGCCTTGCGAAGCACTCCCTCTGGTCTGGAGCCGATACTGGGATTAAAAATCCCATATGCCACAAATGGGAGTCGAACCGAGTACCTACCAGTCTTAATCCTGATGCACTAACGGAGACCGGTATAAAAAAGTTAGTAAACCCTGGCCATTGTGAACAATCAGATTGCTTTTAATTAATGTTGTGGAATATTAATAAGTAGTATGGTTGAATTTATTTATTAAGGTGTGTATGCTTAACACGATTCTTGTTTGACTGAGATTGCGTTTCAATGGATAAATAGTCAGGCAATCACAAATTACTACTCAGTAATTACCAGACTAAAATAATTAAGACCCCTCGAGTAACAGTCGTGAAATTAACTTAGAGCAATACAATTTATAAACAAACTCAATAATAATAATACTCATAGCCTGCGATACACACCTGAAAGGGGGCAGGACATACTCTAGAGGTAGAATGTCTGCCTCCACAGCCCAAAATATTTTATGGGCTATTTTCCGTTCCAGCCAGTGATACACGACTGGTTTATCAAATTCTGTGTTGTGTGCTGTCCTGTATATGGGATAGTGCACATAAAAGACCCCTTGCTGTTTTTCGGTAAGAGTAGCCTATGAGGTGGCGACAGTGGGTTTCCTCTGAGACCATGTGTCAATATAAATTATAACCATGCGTCTGACATCCAATAACCGCTAATTTATAATTGATGTGCTACATTGGCGTCGTTAAACAAACAAACTTTTATCTCACCTGTAATGCTTTAAAACCGGTTGTGTTAGCTTTTGGTATTGTTCCAGTCTATTTCTCACGGTTTCTGGTTTGTCGTCGTCTCGCTGTATCAAAGCCTCGCCAGTCTCATTATCAAAACCCTGCCAGAAAAAAAATCATCTTTATTAGCGTACGTTCTATTTATTTGATTATTGAGTTGCTCTAATACAACTTTAACAACAGAACCTTAGATGTTTGATCGAAAAAGATTTTAACAATATGCTCAAATACCTTAACCGTGGGAGGATTAAATTCTGTATGGTATATTCTACCACTGCCCGGGTGTGTCCATCTTCCTTCTATTCTATGAATGATAACATCAAATGGCACATCTAGGTTGATTACTACATCCACAGGCTCCTCCTCAAACAAGGATATAGCTTGAGGCACTGTTCGTGGAAATCCTGTAATGAATATAAACCATAGTCATAATATTACATACAGTTGAATCTCATTACCTCAGATACTTCAGAAAGTTTCGACTCATCGGATAGTTCGACCCAAGTATTCAGTAAACATGGAAAATTTCTGTGACATCAGTTGAAAAGTTAAACTAGATATTGGCTATGCATAGGCCCTTGTCTGTATTAATTAAGCATGTTGTTTCTGAACTGATAAGTTCCAGACCTGTCAACCCTCCTGTTTTTTACAGGAGTCTCCTGTTTTTTTATCATTCCTCATTTTCTCCTGCAAAGGAGGAAATTTCTCCTGTAAAATTACAATTTTCTAAAAATACCCAAATTCCTATCTACCTTTTAAAAACCATGTGACAAGTGTCTTATTTGCCCACTTTGAGTGATTTCAGTTTCCGATATCATGATTTGTAATAAGCTGAAGTGTTTTGAGTGTACAGTT
>JAULBR010108898.1:0-10447 GCA_032355825.1 Melanodrymia aurantiaca | reverse complement strand
TTTAATTTGTTCACCCTATAAAGTGGTTCTATAGTACTTGCCTCTGACCAGTTCAAACTTTTTGATAATTACCCAGATTAATTTCTATGATGGAAAAAAGCCTGCAAATGTCCTGTCCGACACGAAACGAATACCATGAAATGGCCCTATGATATATCAATCTCAACATTATGTTTTTTACAGCAGGAGATGCTCCTTCCAAATCTGCAGAAGCCCCGAAAGCTTCAGCACCACCACCAAAGACGTCTGCTCCGTCAGCGCAGTCTTCCCCATCTTCAGATGGACCAATCCCAACTACCCCTCCTCCAGTGCAGCCCCTTCCAACAGGTCCTAAGTCATCTAAGCCTACCTCAACCATACAGCCTACCCCAGCCCCACCGTCTCAGACACTGACTAAGCCCACAACAGCTCCGCAGACCCAGACACAACCTATGATGGGTACCAGAACAGAGCAAAGGGTGAGTCGAAGATCATTCTAGTGTCAGAAACCAATTCAAATACTATTTGATAAGGCTAGCCCAGATTTGTCTTTTTGAATTAATTTTAAAAGGTGTTAACAATATTTTGCGTATCACTTGTTTCTGAAAGTCTGCCTTCAAACTTTAATACTATATTGAATAGTTCTACTTTTCCATTTGTTACAAACGAATTGTTCGGTCAATAACTAATTTGACTATTCGAACAAGGTGGTCATATTGTTAGGTCATAGTGACCTACTTATATAAATTTAGAGGCAAAGAAAAAAGCAATCTGGACAATTGATTATAAAATTCAGACAACTATTTCATATTTCCCCTATTTTGATATCAATAGGTATGGTAATATAAGTTATGTCATGCATTTGTTTGTAAAGTCATAATATATAAACAAAAACCAACCCAGTCAACCTGATACGTAAAACCGACATTTCCTCTGATTGTTTTAGATTAAGATGAACCGCATGAGACAGCGGATAGCCCAGCGGTTGAAGGAAGCACAGAATTCATGTGCTATGTTGACTACCTTTAACGAGATTGACATGACGTAAGTCACTGGTGCACCTTTTGTTTCTTTTCTTAACATATGGTCATGGCAGTGTTTAGTTTGATTTCAAGAAACTCGAATTGTCATCAAAGTTGTAGGAAGAATAAATCAATAAAATAGAGGCCACAAAAGTTGATGCAAGAATTTTAAAGAATATAGTGTTCTATTTCTTGTGTGCTGTTATGGGTGTCACAACCACACACATTGCAATTACTGCCAAGGACATGGAAATAGACCATTAAACAGTTGTATTATTTTTAGAGCAGTTCTGCCTTTTTATGTCTTTCAACTAGTTTGCATCATGAATTTGTGTGTAGAATTATGAACAAGAATCCATTATTCAAATGTGAGTACTATTATTTATTTTCAAAATTATTTCTATTTTTTCTTTACTATTTTTATACTGGATTTACTGGTGTTACTTTCAGGAATATCATGGACATGCGGAGTAAACACAAGGAAGTCTTTCTGAAGAAGTTTGGTCTCAAGCTCGGCTTCATGTCTGCTTTTGTGAAAGCTTCAGCCTTTGCACTGCAAGATCAACCAGTAGTGAATGGTGTTATAGATGATATGGAAATAGTTTACCGTAACTACGTCGATATAAGTGTGGCTGTATCTACTCCAAAGGTGAGGAGGCATTTGTCATTGTGAGTTTTTAATCTACAGTCGAACCTGTCTTTAAACGCTACAAAAGATATACAGGTTGGCATATATTAGTTTTACTTTACATATTATGTCAAGTACCCATTATAAACCAGTGGTTGTTACGTACAGTTACTATTATTACCTTTTATTGCCTCAGAATAGCAGAATGTAATTGTTTCGTGCTATATATATATATTAATTTGTTTTATTTGTGTTTGCAAAATTCCAATGAAATTTCTTCAGTATCACATCATTTGAAAACTCTCATGTCTGCACTATATTCAGTAACATTTGATTTTTGAAGTAAATGTCTTTACTTTTTCAATATTGTCTGACAACTGTACGAATGTGTGTCTACATTTCAGGGTCTTGTAGTTCCTGTGATAAGAAATGTTGAGATGATGAACTATGCAGACATAGAGAAAGCTATCAATGATCTCGGAGAAAAGGTTTGTATAATTCACTTTCTGTGAACCCATAAACTGCCAGAGATTTTACTTACATTAGATCGTAAAATAGAAAGCTCATGGACATTTTATAAAGCCAGTTGAAATATATTACGTTGGATTACGATAGATTATGAAAATGATCAGTTTTGTTTTGGTGAGAAAATGTTGCATCTAATGCTTTTTGTGCTGAAATGTCTGTTTTATTTACAATAAAATTGAGTCAGTGCTTTTGGTTAACCTAGTAGTGCCATTGAAATATGTTATTGAAAACTTGCAATAATTCCATTGAATGGCCAGCATGATATTTGCTGATTTGTCTTGCAGGCCAGAGCTGGTTCTCTAGCTGTTGAAGACATGGATGGAGGAACATTTACCATCAGCAATGGCGGTGTTTTCGGGTCAATGTTTGGAACCCCAATAATCAATCCTCCCCAATCAGCCATTCTCGGCATGCATGGAATTTTTGACAGACCTGTGGCAATCAGTGGAAAGGTTTGTTGTTCAGTGTTCTACATTTAGTCTTATGGTTTCACCTTACTTTGTATTGAGTCTGTGTCATCATTGTGGTGAGGCAACAGAGAAAAACAAGATTCACCATCAATTAAACCCAGCCAGGTCTCATCTGGGTTATATTTCAGAAATGGTATTCCATGAAGTCTCATCACATGCAATCTCCAATATAAATTGTTACCTAGCTGTAGCATTTGTGACTATAATGGATCTATTATTATAATACACCCACAGTCCAGATAATTAGTAGAATCTAGTTCAGTGGTTAGAGGATCTTCCCCAGATGCATGAGGTCAAAGGATCGATCCTTTACACTGGGCCATTTTTTTTTCTCCTGTTCCAACCTATTGTTCACGGATTTAAGCTGTAATATGTGTTATCCTGACTGTATAAAAGTACATATAAAATATTGCTTGCTGCTAATAAAAATAGCATATGTGGCCAATGAAGTATTTTTCAAAGTACATGTATCAAAATAACTGCATTTAACAACCAATAGCAGATTAATTTGTAATCAATGTAGCCTACTCCAACACTTAAGTGCAACAAACTTCGTATTTATCTTTATGTGGAGAGTGAATTGATTGTAATTGAATGTTTTGGCTGTTTGTGTTTGCAGGTTGAGATTCGCCCTATGATGTATGTTGCTCTAACATACGACCACCGGCTCATCGACGGCCGTGAAGCGGTGTTCTTCTTAAGAAAAATTAAATCAGCTGTAGAAGATCCGAGAATTATATTATTAGACTTATAACATTTTGTGTTTTAGTCAATAAATTATTCACCAATTATATTTTGCCGTCATAACAGCTGCTAAAAAAGTAAATGTGGTAACTGGAACTTAAACAGAAACACATTGAATGTTTTTATATCTCCACATGCATCGATATTTATGGTTTGGTTTTCACTTATTCTGGTTGATTTTTGAGTTTTTGTACGTTATATACATATTGCTTTGAAACAGTTTTATTTAATTGATTAAAAACCAAACTTGAATCTACAGTTCTATGTCACAAAATCATTTCACTGTAGGTGTTACCTTTTTAACATTTAAATATATAGCCTACAAATGGTCAGTTTTGTTGCCAACTCGTCGTTAAAAGGAAATTATAAAAATTGATTCATTTAAAGTTTATATGTTATTGCTGCACATCTGCCATTGAGATAAAAAAAAAAGGTCAGTTTTCATGTCTGATAACGCATTTATTTTAAAATCTGTGTACTGAAGATCTTTATGAAATTCTGTATAAAATGTACATATATACGATCTCTTGCTGTCAATTCAAACAAGTGTTAAAATGGCATCCAATTGCTGATAAGTTTAGTTCTAGTGGTGGTCTGTCTATAAACTGTGCATCAACATACTGATCTGCTCTCTTTAAATTAATAAGATTTGGTCTGAATAAAATTAAGATCTAGTAAGTATTGTGTATTTTGAGAAATAAAATTAATGTCATTTTTGTACGAAATGTTTCACTACTTGAACTATCTTGGAGTATGACACTGTTTATGGTGTAAAAAGGTATGCTAGACAATAGAAATATGTACTGTTAAAAGTCCTTGCCTTTGAAGAAACATCTATAAAATGGATGATACTATTTGCATGTGTGTAATGTTTGCATTTCTAATTCAACCACGAAAATTACAATCTCACAATTAAAAAAAAAAAAAAAAAATACAATGATTATTCTTTTGCAATGTGAAAATGTAAACGTGGTTAACGTTAAGCACCACCCGATTATTTGAGGACATTGGATGTCGAGTGACTACCCTCAACTATATGCTGTCATTACTATTATAAACCTTTTTGGTATATTTTATTTTATAATAATTCTGTCAAATGGAGACAATTTGGATGGAAATCGACCAAAGAAAAACTTGTATTGTCAGTAAGTCAAATGTATAAACACAGCTAATGTATGTAATGGTTATCGAATGTGCATAGATGATGCCAAGCGAATCAATTCATAGTATCATATGTATGAAGCATGTGTTGCGTAACTTCCTCCAGCTGTCGTCTTATCCCACAATTGAACATAATGTTATCTGGTACAATTGAACATAATATGTGGAGCATCACAATGTAATACAACACACCAAATCTACATACAAAATCAACACAACCACATTAAATCCTGCTTTACGTTCATTCATATAGCGCAGCTTTCTCATACAATAAGTGTTAAAATGAAAGTTGAAATAAATCAAATTACTGATGCTTATCCAAAGGCAAGGACTTATAACTACATATTTTTGCAACAGCTAAATATAAATACAGTATTTAACGTATACACTTTGGTGAGAACTAAATTGTTGATATTGATGGAAACTGTCGCATATAGGTGAAATAATCCTGAAGTGACTTTAAACTTCAAATCATTCATTCATTGATGGAAACTACGTGAAGAAACATTTTGGTATAATTTAAGTGTCTGCCGTTGTGTAATTAATGTTTTATAACGTGCTAGAACTCTTACTAAAAGAGACTCCTGCTAGTTTCAGCATAAGAAATGGGCTGCTTTTAATATTTCCAGTTACAATATTTGCTTTTTAAACTTCGGATCACTATGTTTCAGAAGAAAATCATTAAAGGGATTTGTTTTTCTACTAAACAATTCCTGGTGTTGTAACTTAATGTTTTGAAACAATTCTAACTGCAATATTTCTAACGCAAATTCAACTGTTTCGTTAGAAAAACAATATTGGAATATTTTGTTACCACAAAAGCATTATCTTCACATTTTCATTGTCACACAGATTATGTCTTGGTAATATTGGTTATCTATAAGTTACTGAAGTATTTTGTATGTATGAATCTAATCAGTTTGTTCTATGATAGTTTAATTGCTGTGTATATATTAAAATGAAGTACATGTGTAGCAATATAATTAAATCCAAATCATGCACAGTGCTTGCTACCAGGAAATACTATATTGATGTGCATTGATAGTTGTTCCTATTTACAATAAAATATGTGCATAATTTATTTACATTTTATTTATAAACTAAAAATCTATTTTGAATTGAATGTATAAACTTAATTCTACATATTATGTTTAATAAAATGCTTTGATTGGACGGATTGTTGTCATTTTAACATTTTGCAAAGTATTTATGAAGATTACACTAGTACAGTTCCGTCTTATCGCACGGACACACTGGGCAGTTGCCGGGATCCCCGCGTTTTTAGAATCTCCGAAATTCAATTTGAAAAATAAAAATTAAGGTTAGGAGCCCCACTGCATTGCTTTTACGCATGTTAAGTTATTTAGTGAAGGACGTTAAACTGTTATTGGTGAAGATTAACATCTTGGCTATATCCAAGTATGTTATGAAAGTGCTATCTCTAATTATAGTGTTCATTATAAAATTATTACAGGGATAGTGCAGACCCTATGTGGGGATGGACTCGTAATGTTATGAACTCGAATCAATATTTTATTGCCTTAAAACCCCCCAAATATGTTTCAACATACGACACTAAAAGTTAAAGGCACACTCCCGATTTTGAAGATGTAATGTGCATATATACATTATTAAAATATACATTATTAAACAATGCGAATAATATTCTAGCATCACAAATGTTCTCTTGTTCCTCTGTCTCTTGCGTCCTCTGTCCGTCCTCTTTCTTTTTCGCGCATTCTTTTGGATTGCTTATTTGGGTTATTTCCACGACTGGTCCACCAAAGGCCGTGTTGTGTGCTGTCCTGTATGGGAATGTGCAAATAAACGTTCCCTTGCTGTTATTCGAAGAATACTAGCCTATGTGGCGGCAGCGGGTTTTCTCTGTGGCGAAGTGTCGATATAACTGCGTTTGAAATCAAATAACCGCTGATTAATAATCAATGCGTTCCAAGGGTGTCGTTAAACAAACTATCTTTTTTAATGATCAGTTTTGTGGTTAGGATTTTTTTTTGGTTGGTTGTCAAATCATACACTGGTATTCGTGTTTAATGTTAACTAACTGGTACAAATGTAGAAGAAAACTGAGTAAACGGACAATGAAAGAAAACCAACTTCCAACAAAATGTATTCAATGTATTTGATTTATACTTAGCAGTCTTGTAAATAACGTTAAGAAGGTCTTCCGCTCAAGTGCTATTGTTACGCTTGTCTGCGTGAGTTCATTGTAACATAATTGGCTTCAAGCGGAAATAAGTAAGGGGTACGTGCGCACCTGCCCACGTGCCAAAGGTGTGAAATGTCCTCTAGCCACGCTGGTCTTGCATTCGTAATTGACCTGGCGTTCTGAGCGCACCTGTCTCCTATACAATCAGCTGCCTCTCACCCCCACCCAGTGCACAATCTAGACTTGCTTGGCGCAAGTGACTGTCCGTTATAATGCATAAGGACGTGTATACATATATATTATATACAGTGTTGTGTATGTCTGACTCTCAGTGTTTAAAGAGTTTGTAAATTCCATATGTGAACTCATTGTTATTTTAACAACAGTCAAACTTCGTTACCGCGAAACTCGTAATTTACAATTCCCTGGATGTCTCGAGGTATACAAGTAAAGATATTGTAAATTCTATATGTGGACTCGTGTAGTAATGAATTCACTATTTTAACTACAGTAAAACTTCGTTAACTCGAACTCTGGATTTCGACAAAAAATGTGACATAACCATCTTGGTAACATATTTAATGATTAAAATAATATTTGTGAAAAAAGGAAGACATTTGTTTCTTTATTCCAATAAGCGTTGATATTAGAATAGTTGTCACTGCATGGTTGTCTTTACCAGCGACGATGATTGTTATCTCGAATTACCCATGTATTTAACGTGTTGTTACGATTCAACTACGAGATAACCGATAAATAACGTTTAATAGTGTGGTTGTATTTTGTGGATCTTCGAGTTACTATGCTTTGGAGAGTGTTTGCTCTTGTAATTTAAGTTTTTGAAATAGCTGCAAAATCATTAATATTCCTGATAAATTGGTATATAATTATGAATTAAAATTTGACCAGAAATTTTACTAAGAATGAGAGCAGGGGTGTTTTGAAGTGGATGGAGGTAGATTTTTTTAAAAAGATAGAGAAAAAAGATAATAATAACAAAATAGAAAACAAAAATAATCAAAAGGTAAAACAAGATTTTAAAGGGTTTTTAAAAAGTTTGAAAAAAAAAGAATTCAAAATGTTAATTTAACTTTTAATTGAAGTATCTTTAAAGAAGTTAAATATTATAAAAGGTACAGAGAACAGGCAAGACACAGGACAGGCTGTATTACATACGAAATACATCTTTTGTTTGTTTAAAACGAACCAGTCATGCTCCGCTCATTGTACGTGTTTCTGTTTGCCCTATAAAGCAGCAGCACAAGGTGTAGTTATTTAATTACGGAAAGCTGTTAACATCTTGGATTGCATCGTGATATGTCGTTTCTCTCCGCTGAGCAAACCGTGCTCCAGATGTGCACGATCGTTTTACTCGCCAGCTCCACAGTCTTTCTTGGCGACATGTTGGAGACAACAATCTCCAGCTACACGTCTGCACAGCTTGAGACCAGGAAACTTGCAAGCAACTTGACTCCTGTCAATCAATAACTCGATAATTGTTTCAATAGAAAAAAAAGGGTGGAAAATGGTTTCTAAGTGTGGTGTATATTGTTTTTATCGTATTTCAATATTTACAACCAAAAAAAACTACAATTTTAATCGGTGAAAAAAATAAAGTAATTACTTTAAGGAAATTTCAAATTATGTTTTCAACATGAAAAGATATGAAGTTGCTGACTTATGTAATTTTAAATTATATTTAACAATGAAACAAAACAGAAAAAAAAAACAGCAATTGTTCTTTTATTCGGACGCCCTCCTATTATTATTATTATTATTAATATTATTATTATTATTATTATAATAATATTATTAACAACTTTTTTAATTGAAAAAAATGCTTCAAAGAACTTTTATTTTGAAGTTGATGGACACTGCAAACTTGAAACTGCGTGATGTCACAATCACCAGTGACATCACAACTGCGCCGTAAACAGGTGATTGGTCATTTTTAGCAATCGTTTGTTCAGCCGCTTCAGCGATGGTATGCGCACGCTCGTCTTTATCACGTGTGAGTCGTATGATTGGATAATGTAGATAATAGATAGATACACTGATTTTGGATCAATCAAATTCCATGGTATGCACTGTTTAGTTTATAGCAGAAAATATGTATAATTTAAACGATAGAACCATTAGTATAGCCAACTGCATATCACTTCACAAGGACGAGTCGAAGAGGGATGTTATATACTTCATAGTTTACGAAAATACACTGCACTGAACGACCCAATATTTAAAATTAGGACGTATAGTTCAAGTTAAGAGTTAAAAACAAAGCATTGAAAACTTGTGATATCCGTCACCTGTATGCTACTGTATGTAGTTACTGCCTTCCAAGTAGTGATTGAAATAAGAACCAGAAATGGTCTTATTCGTGTAAAACAAAACACCATGCACTAATGCTTTTATTTTCTCCAGTAAACTGGTTTGGCTACAACCTGATTAAATCTGACATACGGTATTTAAATAAATGACTACTTCCAAGAACTACTCTTATTACGAAGCACTAACTTCAAAAGAGTGATATTTTATAATTACATATATACATTATTGTTATTTGGATTTTAAGCAACTGTAAATGTTGATTGGTCTAAATAATTTAGAGTAATTCTGATTGGCACACGGGTATTTAGTGTAGCGCGTTCTGGGTATGTCATCTGTACGCAATTCATTTAGAACACTCGTAGTTTTCCCATCGGAAGAATCATGTTCCGTGTTTTTATCACTACACTTTTGAATAAGCCGTGACGATTGTCGATATGTAGTCTTCGCTGTCTTCCAACAACTAGTCGCCTTGAAACACATTAACTTTTGCCTCTTAAATTATTCACAAGTTTTGTTATTAATCGTTATCACAGAAATGTCATTTCACAATTATCCGAAATAGCACTTACGGATATTTCATGCAGATGACTGATATTAATATATGATCCCCAAGGCGAGTCTGGTCTTCTGAACGCTCGTGTCCAGCACGGGTAGGTCTGACACGCGATCCGATCCCGTCTTCTAACCATTAAGGGACACATAATTATTTACAAGGGTCGGGTGGTTGTTTTACAAGGTATCGTTTTAATATCCCGGGGTAAAAGGAACGCAAGTTCGGTAGGAACGCAGGTTCGGCAGGAACGCAAGTTCGGCGGGAACGCAAGTTCGGCCGGAATGCAAGTTCGGCCGGAATGCAAGTTCGGTAGGAATGCAAGTTCGGCCGGAATGCAAGTTCGGTAGGAATGCAAGTTCGGCGGGAATGCAAGTTCGACAGGAATGCAAGTCCGGCAATAGTTCGTACCTACAAGTCCTAGAGTTAATGTAAGAAAAGAAAGTGCATTAAAACTATCTGTTTTAGTCAAGTCTGGTGTGGACTAGGAATCCTATATTCCTAAGGACTTCTATTTCTATTACCCCGGCGCAGTTATACATCCTTAAAAGAATATAATATGCCCACACCAATTAACGTTTATGTGGTAACATAGTTTATATGATTTTCTCGATTTTCCTGAATCGCTCACGTTTTTCGCGGGAAAATAGGCACCACGTGAAAAGAGGCATGGAGCTCGCTCTGAGTAGAAATAACATTGGGTTCTCCGTTCCCTGCACTCCAGATAATAGCGTGACCTTAAAAGCGTAACAACTTTTTAAAATCCTATTTATAACGATGGATATTGTAAACGGAGCAATTTAACGTAATATAATGACATTTCTGTTGTTGTTTGTAGTCATATAATAAATGCATGCAATTATGTAGATG
>JAULBR010108887.1:0-10449 GCA_032355825.1 Melanodrymia aurantiaca | reverse complement strand
GGTGTAGTTTACACTATGTTGTAGAGCATGAAATTCCGCTTCCAGTGATACCAAATGTGGCTTGGTAACAATTATTTGTCACCTTTTGAGCCTTCAATGACTACACTATAAGTGTGTGTAACTAATACACATGTAAGGTATTTCCATGCATTTACAAACATGTATAAGATTAACGTACAAAGGCAAAAACAAATACAAATAAGTCACCATACATGATGTTAACTACATGTACATGTATATGCACCAATGTATTGACTAGTTATACTAGTACCTTGTTCACACGAGACGCCTGAATATCCAGGAACACAATCACATTTATACTGTCCAATCAGCGGTTGAGAACACGTGCCGCCATTTTGACATGGGTTACTGTCACATTCGTTGACATCTTGTTCACACTGAAGTCCTTTTAATGTACAAACAATGTTTACCATTTCTATAACTATATATATTGAGACATTGTAGCATATGGTGTATATTTATAAGACAAAACGATGTGGACCAAGAACTGAATAAAGTTTAATGATGCCATGTTTCGATTTAATGGCAAAATAACGAATGAATCACTTTGAAAACCATCAACATGGGGTACTCATTAACAACAAATTGTGGGTGACGTATAAAAAAGAACAATTTGTAAGGAGTTGAATGCCTAGAGAGAATCAGACTTCCCACTTAGACATTAACACAATTAAAACAGATCTAGCCAATAAACCACATTTCTACATACATCGAACTGAAAAGCATCTTACAATACTCATTTTGTATATATATGATGTGTAAATAGTAATACCTACAATATGACATCCCACTTGTATGTTAATGGCACTACTACTAAGAAAACGTCACCACTAAAACAAAACTTATAATTACAAAAGCGAGATCAATTACAGGTATCTAACAAAGAAGTGTTTGCAGGAGTTCATAAATCATTGCCATCTAAGAACGGTTATGCTCAATGATGCCAGCTTGGCATCACTTGGATTGTTGATATGGAGGGTCCAGAGATACATAATCTGCAAAACAACATTTTGTGGGTACTTCAGTGCAAGGTTCACCACCTCGGCTGCCGGTCTAGTAGCTACATGTATGTGTGAAAATAGTCACCGTGGAATGCCTGACCTACCTCTTGTTCCTGGAACACACGTGCAGCTGTAGCTCCCACCTCCCAAGTTGTTGCATTTAGCGTTCTGTCTGCATGGCCGCGAGTCACATGAGTTGATCTCCACGTCGCAATCCCGGCCTTGGTAGCCTGGAGGACATCGGCAAGAATACATTGCAGGTTGTGGTTGCCTATAAACAATATATAAATGAGTTTCTTTGACTAGATTCTTATATGTTTAATTTCTAAATGTAGCAGGTCGTCTAGTACATCAGACAAAATCGAGCAGACATTACTGTATTAAATGATAGGACAGACCATACCAGGCTCTTATTAGATTAGGTTTTGATGATACTTGATACACTGGAACTAATAATAATTTGCAATAACATATGTGTTCAATTAATCGCTATAATTGCAACTGATCTCTATATCATTGGGTGGTGGTAGGTATATTACTGACTGCCGTGACCTAACTTAAATATTGACCAGCAATGACCCATAACAGTTGACAATATTACCAAAACACCTTGTTTTTTCTCTTGCCAATATAGAGGTATTTGTTTGTTATGCTAAACAAAGGTATTAATTTGACTACCTGCATGTAGCGCCATTACGACAAGGGTTTGACAGACATTCGTTGATGTCCGTGTCACATGTTAGTCCATCGAATCCTATAGGACACACACAAACGAACGTTCCTGGTCGACCTTCTCGACATGTAGCACCATTCCTAAAACACATAATACTATAATTACAAATTACTGACATAAAAACAACTGACGGTCTCTTTTCTCCCAGAAACCGATACAAACTACTATGAAGCAAATAGTTACTAGTATATATTCCTCTCCACCTTTCTCTCTATTTATTTCTCTCTCGAAGGCATGCAACCACAAATCACAGTCAAAGGAGTAATTTTAGCATCTGTTCTCGAAACATGAGAATACCCTGCCCCACCCGTGATACCCGCCGTTTGCACAACCATTTTATGTTTGTCTGTTATATATTATAAGGTTTCTGTACCAACAAACGAGAATGAAATAGAAACTTGCAAGATATTTTACACCTGCTCCTAGCTACAGCCTCTAGAAATCATGAAGTGATGACATGGCCATACTAGGAACACCTTCACCATCTCTAGCTTTAGTTCCTACTAAACTGCATATATCACGTGACATGACGTACCGACAAGGCGTGCTGTCACATTCGTTAATGTTAGACTGACATTGTGGGCCATCCCAACCTGGCCTGCACGTACACTGAAAGCGGCCTGGCTGTGGCTCGGAACAGTTGCCACCATTGAAACATGGATTGGAAGCACACTCATTGATGTCGAATTCGCAGTGTCTTCCCTCAAATCCAGATTTGCATAGACAGCTGTACTGACCTTGACCCTGAAACGTTAAGATTGCAAGAAGATGTTTATTGTTCTCAAGTATATACTAGTAGTCTGTCTCAGAATTGACAGGAATATATAGTCGTAGTTACATTGTAACCTATAGATAGCAACATGTAAAGAACATGCCTCAACGATATATAATTTAATACACAATAAACAAAACCAACCCAACAAATACTATAGTACTTATTCTGAGATATGAAATTATTCCAATCATGAAGACGTGGATGTAAAAATCCTGAACATTTTAGTTTGGTTTTCTAACCCACAGTCTGTTTTTCACTCCTGGTGAAGTGAACATAAGAGTGAGTATAAGATGCAAGTTAATGGACAAAGGCTGTTGTTGAATCCTTATTAAAAATTGTGTGTAAACTTCTTCTTCTTGGTGTTTCCCTTGATGGCTGATTCCTACCTCTCGGCACTGGCCGCCATTTTGACACGGTCGGTCAAGACAGTAGTCGATCTGTCCATCACACGTTGCCCCGTTGTAGTTGGGCGGACATCTGCACTCGAACGTCCCCGGAACGATTCCCTGTGAACAAGTTCCTCCGTTCTGACAAGGTCTTGATTCACATTCGTTCTGGTCAATGTCGCAGGTGGTTCCTGGAAATGCATTCATCAAGATGTCTTATGCAAGTTACTTAAAGTATATTGTATTCGTTTGTATGCGTTTAATCGATTGTATCTGTTAATAGCATTTGGCAATTATACCAGGTATCAAACATTTACCTAATTACATGTATTTAATAGATGATTTCTACCGCCTAACGATTTGTAATACAAGTCACCCCATTATTTCCACGATACCAACTAGTTGCTGCCTGTAAGTAGCATTACAAAAGGTGCATTATATAATTTGATGACATTAAAAACAAAATTCTTGATAAATATAAATAGATAACAAATATAATTATATTGTCAGATCTAAAATTCTACAAAACAAATCACCATCAAATTATACCTTGAATTAAATTATTGAAATAAGATGCATTAGATCATACAGAATAAATAAAGTTGTAGAAAAGTAAGTTGTATACCTTCAAAGCCCAGAGCACACAGACACCTGTAAGAACCGGCACTTTCTTGCCGACACGTGGCGCCATTCTTACACGGTCGAAACTCCGCACACTCATCGATGTCTGTGTCACACACCTGTCCAGTAAAGCCAGCCAAACAGCTGCAGGTGAACTTTCCTGGATCTCCGTTTTCACAGGTAGCTACATATACAAGTATATAGCCAGTTAGCTAGCAATTATCGTTTCATAACATAGGGGAAACGTATCTTCGACAGACTTACTATTCTGAAATCATAGAACTAATTAGTAACTGCTCTTGAATTTTAGTAAACTTTTTTAGTGTAGTACGGAGTTAGAAGATGATAGGAAATTAAATTACAAGTATATCATGCGATAGCTGGCTTATAAAAAAAAGTCAGATGTGTTCAATAAATCGTGTTACATATATATACCACAGCAAAAGTAATACCTCTGGACAAACCACTTTGTCTTGCAAAAGTGTACAGGTCATCGTTGCTATGCTTGTATGCAGAGTTAAAGGTACAAAACAGAAGACAAAGTAACTTTTATTGTTGTTTATCGAAGGTACGTATCTTGTTTCTAAAGGACACAGTGCAAAGTAATATACTCGTTTACGAATTGTGATATATACGTCCTTTAATTTGGTGTAGACACATGTATATATCACATTCAGTTATGGCTGTGGTAAACATTATTGTTTTTCACAAAGAAACGTTCGATTGTAAAGTAAACGTGTGCCGCAACAAACCTCCGTTCTGACATGGTCCTGAATTACACTCATCAATGTCCTGGTCGCACAGTTCGCCTTCCCAGCCCGTGAAGCACTGACAACTGAACGAGCCTCGTCTGTTCCGACAGTTTCCATTGCGACAAGGACGCAGAAAACACTCGTCTACATCCAGGTTGCAGATATCGCCCATGAAACCTACGGTAACAGATGTATTAGGCATACATTTTGTATCAGTCCACAAAACAGTTTCAATATTGGTAGAATATCGTGGACACGCCCGTCCTTATCTCCACCCTATTCACCACTACAGTATATCTCAAACTCCACCCTCCCCAGCAGTACACCCACAATGTTTTTAAAGACAATAATTATTATGTTAGCATCTAGAATTCAAAAACCTTCCTGGTAGACCCCTTTTCCATCACATGCAAGACAATGCCAATTTTACCCATCTAATAGTATGATTCTACTGTAAAACAAACATTGGCAATTAATTAAAACATGGTAACAACATGACAACGCCTTTATTTATTCATTATAGGTAAAAAAATCGTTTTATACATAATACAATTTCGACATAGACTTGACAATAGCTCTCAGTCTAGCCATGTTGTGTAAGTACGTCATTTCCGAAGGGACGGCAGACACCGAGAGGTACCATGAGCAAATATTAATATCGAGAAGTGTTCTAAAACAATGCGATACCTTCAGGACATGTACAAATAAATTCTCCTGGCACGGATTGTTCGCACGTTCCTCCGTTCACACATGGATTGGATGCACATTCATCGATATCTGTTTCACATTCAGTTCCTGCAACCAAGTGATGCATGTTCAGCGATTCTTCTTATAATAATATCATCATACATAATATGTTATGGAATTTATTGTTCAATTACATGTAGGTCTAAACAATTAATCATATAGGATTACATTTTGTTACTCACAAAACTGATTGATCTGGATGGGGCAAGGGTTGGGGTGGGGGAACGATCTGAGTTCAGTCAATAGAATAAGTATGTACTTATAATAATATCAAGGAAAGAAAGTTCGATTTTATCGTTGTACTTTTTAAAGCCTAAGTAGCCTGATAAATATAATATTAAGCTAAAACATAATAATTAAATGCGTTTTGATTCGTTTACATTTGACATCCAAACCACTAGTAAAAAACTGGATAAAAACGTTTTGGAGATGAGCTCGGTAAAGTTTGGTCCTCATAAAAACATTAGTTCCATTGGATTGGCAACCCGTGATCAATATAGATATTAGTAAACGTTGGCTGTTTTATACTAGTTATACACAGAAAATGAGAAGTAACGATTTTGATTAACTTCTTTGTAAATAAATCATTGTGTATTCTTTTTGCATTTTTAAGTAAGAATATATTTAGAATTTAGTAGGAATAATTATATTTAAAAGAAAACTTTCAAATAAACTGTAATGGTATATGAATACAACCCGTCTTTATCCAAATGTTCTCTTGAACGACTTGTTTTGTAGTTTAAGTTTAAGTGTACATGCAGTCGTTCTAATTGAAGTGCTCTATTGACTAGTAAATGCGCACCAGTAAACCCATCCGGGCATTTGCACGTGTATTTTCCCGGTTCTCCTTCCTCACACGTGGCGCCGTTGTAGCATGGACTGAGGAGTGTGCACTCGTTGATGTCGATGCTGCAGGTGGGTCCGCGGTATCCTGTAGGACAGATGCACCTGAACATGCCAGAATCCGGCTCGTCACACGTCGCTCCGTTTGTGCAGGGATTGGTGAGACACTCCTGGACATCTGTGGGTGGCAGCAAGGTAAATCAAAACACAATGTCGCGCGTTATTTAACGTCTATAGATACACACAATGCAAGAACAGAAGACCGTTAATAGTATCCATTGGTCATTTACAGTTATTTGAATCTATTTGAACTAGATGCGCGTTATCTTGATTTGTATTTAATCCAAAATGGGATAACATCTCAACTTGATGTTAAATTAGTAAACTGCACTGCTGACCCCTACTGTTCCACATGTCACGATTTGTGACATTTACATTCAGTACGTGTACACGGACGTAATGTGTATCTAGCAAGTCAAAGGCTGAATTATCAGGTGTTTACACAGGTTAGGTTAGTCAGTTAGGTAGGTAGTTAATTCTAACTTATTTACGTGCTTATATCCAATTGACGTTCAAGAACGTCTGTCCTGGACAAGCAATCCAGCTGCATCGACTGCTTGTCCAGGATAGAAGTTAGTTTTAGTATGAAAGAGGAAACTGCTGCTTATTACATGTACTAAACAGCAAGAGGTCTTTGATATCCACAGACAGGACCATTGCCTTTGTTAACCAGAAGTGAAACACTGGCCGGTGTACGTGATGTACATCTACCCATTGAGTTTTGTACAAAATACACTCACAAGGATAGGAGCCAGTACTGCTATTAAACATCCCATTGAACCCAGTATCTACCAGCCTTCAGCCCGGTGGTTTAACCATTTCAGCATGAAATTACTCTAATTACTAATGTTAGAGTGAGACAGTGTTTCTGAAATTCCACTAATCCTTGATCTTAAAGATTGAAGTTTTGGTCTGTGCTAGTGGACATGCATCCCAAGCTTCGTGGAAAGTTTAAATATTGAATTCCATACATATTTGTCAAATTGTCATACAGTGCTATGACAACAAAAAGTTATTGTTTGTTAAAAGGCATTGTAAACACATTCGACAATTTTAATATAGAACATTAACATTTGATGTTTCACCATTTCCGGAAAGATATGTGATTTTCATGTATTACTTTGACACTATTATCAGTAGTAAATGGTTGGCAACAGCTGCTAGCAGCACTCATACTTGGAAACTTTAAGTTCGCCTACATGCACTAACTTTGTCACACCTCTATATACAGAACAATTAGTAGGAAAATTGCTTTCAATGACTTCCTAAAATAATATTGACAACAGCAGCAGCAACAACAACAACAGCCGCAGTGGTGTCTTGGCGCCTACCGATATTGCATAGCGGTCCTTCCCATCCCAAATCACAGCTACAGTTGTAGTAGTTGACGTTGTCTTGACATATGCCGTGGTTGCAAGGACTACTAGCACAGTCATCAATTCCTGAAAAGAGAAATACTTACTGATTTACCTATAATCTTTATCACCCATCACCATCACCATGATTATCATTATCGTTATCGTCATCATCATCATCATCGCCATCATCATTATCACCATCACGATCATCGTGCTCATCACCACCACTCACTCATCAACTTCACGTGCATGTAATTGTATTATATTTGCTAAATAGTTTTTTCCCAATAATTATTGTCTATAAACACGTATATTCTTTGCATTTGAACTTTTGAAAGCTATTAAACAAAATGTTTTAACAGGTAAATAAAATGAGAATGTTGCGACTTACATAATTATGTATGTACATGTATATTGCATTGAAACTAAATTAATATTATCCGTATAGTTCATGGTATATTTTCTTGAAATGGGTATTTGATCATCTGCAAAGTACGTACTAGCATAACGTACTAGTATTATAGGCAAACAGAAGAAGCATAAAAGATCACAGCATATACCGTAAAGACGGTAATAACGAAACTGAATGGACTGATACAAGCAGTTCCCTACAGCCGTAGTTTGCACTGTTCATCATGTACGGATAAGCTAATAACTTGTTCTTTGTGTCTTTTAATTTGTTATATCAAAGTTCTTTATATACGGAATCTACTGTATAATTAAACTATAATTTAAAAATATATAGACTCATCAGCAATAGGCTCAAACGGTTAAATTTAGAGTACAGCATAATTCAAACACACGACACATAGACATGACATTCAATAGCAATTGACAAACATCTTGTTTTCAATGAAGGACAAATAGTTGAATACATAACACATTATGTCTAGACATACAAGAAATAAACGTACTATAACGTAACTAGCTACATGTACATGTATAATCATATTGAACTTTTGTGTACATTTGTAATTATAATGTTAAATCTACCTTGTGCATACTTTATTAGAAACAGACAGAAATAGAGATAGAACTCGTATAACAGTCAATCATACAGACAGGAGAAATTGACATAACGTGTATTAAAAATACTCAGAAACAGTTACATGTAGTTAATATAGTTTATACATAAACATACGAGAAATGGACTACACCTATTAGGAATAGACAACACGTGTTAAATATAAAACGTTTGTACCGGTACATGTAAACAAAATAGGGCCTAAAACATACCCCTGCCACATTGCGGGCCTGTGTAACCGGGACTGCAAGTACATTGGAATTCTGGGACGCTGTTTGGAAACCATCTGCAGGTGCCACCGTTTAAACAGGGGGCACTGCGACATGCACCTATGGAAAAATACACGTTGAATTAAGCATAGTTTACTACATATAGACTTGTTTAGTAGCAGAGTGAGCATAAGTTTCTAATTTAATACTAGCAATCAAATACACGTATTTCGTCAATAATTATTATCTCAGTAATATAATACAAGTACACTAATTTAGTTATCACGGATAATAATATTGTTGACATAGATAATTGTCAAATTTATAATTATAAACTACTATGACACAAGAAATATTTTGGAGCTTCGTCTATGTGTTCTAAATTGCTCATAACAGTGATTAATACTATGTCTCGTCCAAAGTTTATTTCATGAATTACTTTCGATATTACAGAGATACAAAACTGTACCTAATAAGATAATTATAACCGTTATGGAGGATAGACAGCAGATTTCAGGTGTCGCGAGTTACTCGGAGTAGGGAGAGAAGAAGTCACGGAGTGTCGTTTATAAAAACGATTCATGGATGTTCATATGGATGTACCGATCTTACGTTGGACGAAAGAGGACCCGATGTTTAGTGTTTTAACAAATACGATGTGATCTGTGACGTATCTGAGACACTGCACCATCGAGGACCAGATGTTTAGTGTTTTAACAAATACGATGTGATCTGTGACGTATCTGAGACACGCACGACATCTTCAATGGTGCAGTGTTTCCACTGAGAGCTGCTCACCTCGGATTGCCTGTCTCTTCGTTCTCCCGTGTGTCTCATTGGTAAACACTGACTCATCCAGGCCTGAGTCATAGTGGATCATCCGTACTTTCGGGTGTCGCTTTATAAGCAAGTCGTCATTGTCCATAGGCAAGGCTGAAATTATACAGTTTAACAAATGTGCGCTTTCGTAAAGATATTTAAATTTTTACAAACTTAACATTGCTAGTTTATAACGTGCGTGTTAGCTTGATGATTTAAATACGCATCTACGTCTAACACTTAATAACGACTATCCACGTTAGATATTCACGACTGTTAACGAAGTATTATTTCCTTACACCAATTGGGTTCACATTTAATCAACTTTATACTTGAAAGACTACCTGAACTTAGAGGTCAATCCAGAATCAGAATAATTATTGTGTTCAATCGGCAGTTTATTCCAGAACATTTTATAAATTTAAATTAAAAAAGAATCGTTGTCGCGGGCCTGTATATAGAATGCTCTGCAGGAGGATTCATGTTTGTTAGGAAATGGACATTCAGTTGCAAAGATTTAGACAAGTGGACACTGTTTTGTGAAAGAATTGACCTAATATAGTGTTTTCAATAAATAAAAAAATCATGGGAGGGTTCGGACGAATCCAGGGAATACCACACCCCATAAATACGGGTCTGTATAATGTGGAGAATGAAGGCTCTGCCAATGGGTTTAGGGTGATGGTAGAACTTCTACTGCTCGCAGTATTCTGTATAGCAGTTCATGGCAGTTCAGAAGGCGCTGTTGTTTGGCACGCTGCATGGTTATAATAATATAAGCAATTTTGATTGCAATTATTTATACTCGCAATTGCCAGATAGCCCAAATGTGATTACGTTTTACATTGCAAGCAATGAAAAGTAAAGATTATTACCATAATATGATATCGGAATCAAATCGATGGTCGTTGTTCAAATGTAGCTGCTTGTGGCTGAGGTCACAGCTTTCGTCCATTATGGGTGCTTAATATTTTCATGTGTTAAACCGATCTAACTCGATCGCTAGTTAATAGAAGACGTATTCTGTTCGGACTAAAAACTTTAGAAATCCATTCAAAATTTACTATTTTATTTATTTTTGCTAAATAGTCCGAACTTAT
>JAULBR010108876.1:0-10450 GCA_032355825.1 Melanodrymia aurantiaca | reverse complement strand
GAAGAAGACGAAAAGTATGTGTGACGTCATATTTTAATAACGTTGTCGTCAGTGGCTGGAATGGTTTTGACAACCCAGTCAGATGACACGTTATACCAATGTAGTGATATTTCTCACTGAGAAAATATTATTTCTATTAAATTTTCTCCGGTTATGCTTACCCTCTGGGGTAATAAATAAGTATATGTTATGGTGCAGATATATGTTTGCTTAATATGTCGATTATGTACATACATGGAGAGGTGCGAACCACGATCCTCTTTGTGATTGGCAAGTGCTCTACCGACTGAGCTAAAGGGAAGTTCCCTCTAGCTGAAGCCAGTGGGGGTTCTTGATACACACACTGGTTACGTGATTATAATATAACACATGTAGTTGCTAAATACACATGTATATGGAATAAACGTGGTTGGTGGGCGTGTGTACAACACAAAGTACATGAGACTACTTTGTGACTGTGTTGCCCACACTTATGGTGTGAGGCATACGTTACATACACTTCACAAACCAACTTCATGGAATTTGTATCTCAAACGTGTACGCGAGTTTGTTATTGATATATTTTCCAGCGAACTATTTTTAATAAGGTTTAAATGAAATACATGCATACAGTGAAATCTGACTAAAAATCATGCTAGCACTTTGAATGCAATACGATGTCATTAATGATAGAATCCAATGGGCTTGCTGTAGTATTAATATAATGTTCGGAAATATTATAGGTTAGTGTAAGCCTATATGCATACTTAATATAATTTATCGCACTGGCTAACAAAACAAATCGATGGCAATAGTGAGTCTATTGAAACACGAAATCGTCATTTTGAATGCGTCACTGACCGACAAAAGCACGGGGCAAGCTAGAATAATTGATAATTGATATATTAATAGCAGTAAAACCACGCTGAGTGAACTTCACATGTATACACCAATATTGATCATTCTAGTTTATGACTTTTCGAGTAGGCGTGATTTGATGTGGAATGTCTTCTATATCCCTTGGAAAATATGTCTCACAAGCGAATAGATCTATAGATCTATATTATAAATGTTTGCAATTGATGGAATAATTTGATAAAGTATTTATGAAGCTTACTTTGCCATAATATGAGAGTCGACCGAAAATGACCCAAATCTCTATTCAGACTAATTGTTCAATACTAGGCCTTGCGACTTAATACCCGATACGATGTGATGGGTCACATTTTTATTGCCTATGCTTATATAGATATACATACATATTTTTCATTCTTATACTTATTTGCCATGATACAAGTTATTTTGCTGATACATATAACATTTTTGAAGTAAATATCAGGCAAATTAATAACCAAACTACTATATATTATACTGTTATATATACAAGTTATAGTTATAGCTTAATATTTGGTTTGTATATCACTCGCCGCCATTGTACGGCACTTGGAATGTTTGTATTTATGTCCTAAAGTGTTTGTATGTTTATAAGTTGTAGAAGCTGAACGCAATGTTGAACTTGAACTTGTTCTTGTACTGAGTTTAGGCAATTAACGTATATGGAATGTCTTTATGCGATAGCGCACGACTGTGTGGAATTATATGTACCACCCACACGCAATCTGCTGATCCTGAAAGGTGAGTTATTCAATTCAGCAGACATGTAAGCAATTGTGTCAGAAACAAACAGTGATAATACCAGCCATCTGTAGTGGAGTGGTTACGGTTCATTACAAAAACGCATAACCAGTTGTTGTAATACTAATAAAGTTTGTTTGTTTAATGACACCACTGGACACATAATTGATTATTAGTTAGCGGTTATTGAATGTCAAACGCATGGTTGTATTAACACTTGGTCACAGAGGAAACCCGTTGCCGCCACAAATTTGTCTAATTTGCAAATAGTAATATATGAACCACAAAATGCACAGAAACTAAGGGAGCCGAGTGGTGTTAGCAAATTTTAAAAGTTTGTCTCTGGAGCTCAGACTGGAAGAGTGGCAGTCCTCCTACAGACAGAGCAGGAAAGATGAGGTTGTCTTGTGTCGTTCTTGTATTGGTCATACATAATATTGTTTGACACATATTTTATTTATTTGTTTTGAAGAAAGACACTCCACCCCAGTGTGATCACTATCGATGTACATTGACAGTGCGTCACATTTTGCTGGATTGTGGTTATTTACAAGAAGTTAGAAATAATATATTTGTGTACTGAAATCATTTAGTTTCCACCCACAACTTGTTTTAAAGTTTCTTAAAGTTAAAGAAACACAAATTTTTGGCAAATTTAAAAAATAAAATCTGTGATATTTTGTATGTATTTTAACATAGCCCTGTACACTATTGTTTGTAGATTTTACTATAGAGTATTCATATATCAGCTCTATACACTGATTTTTATTCATTTTTTATATTATTGTATTTACCATAATAATTATTGACACCCAATAGACGATGTCTTTTTTCGTGCTGGCGTATCGTTAAAATCAATTCATTTATTTATTTATTCATTCATTCAGGTCCTAGTTGTGTCTAAAGTTAAAGTCTGTTTGTCTAACGATATCTATTAAAATTGCTAAATTAATTATCGTCGGTTGGATATCAAAACATTTAACACGTGTTCCTGATCAAAGAAGACACCATCGCCATCTATGCTACTAATTTTTTATTAGTAGCAAGACGAGATATTACGTACAATTATTGCCGGTTGGGACGGGAAAAACAAACCGGTGGTAGCCCAACATGCACGTTTGGCTAGTGATTGCCCCAAAATGGTGAGTCACGTGAGTGACTATCTTTAACTACAAGAATATTGATGTCACTAGTACATCTGTACCACGATATCAACCAAATTTGTAGACTAACGCATGTACATGTGTATTATACATAATGCTAAAATCCACATAAGATAATTATACATGTCAATTCAGAACATTGTAAAAACTAAAAATCTACCAGGTACATGTACCTATATACAATGTATATTGAGATAATCAATCCATTGTCCCTCGTCTCGCCTTTATACCCATTGTAAAAACTAAAAATCTACCCGGTACCTATATTATTCAGATAATCAATCCATTGTCCCTCGTCTCGCCTTTATACCCATTGTTAAAAAAAATGAATTACTCACTTTTCCTCCCAGTTATTCGTAGACATAAATTCTAAGCGATTTGAGTAATTTATGTTGTCACTTACCTGTCCTGATTTGCATTGCTTTCACCAATACAATAATGCGACAAGAGCCTACGAGATTATCGCCAGAGAATTAGGAACAGAGATCGTGATCGTTATGTTTTGTGTTATGTAGTCCTCCACCGAGATCAGCCTTACGTTCAATAGCGCGAGGGCTCTGGAACTATGTGACTGGTACTTATCGTGTATTATCACATCACATTCATTTAATGTAGATGCAAATACCGGTGTCAAAACGTTTTGACTCGGTAGCAGAACGCCCGCGCTATTGAACGCATGTCGGTGCTGAGTTCGTATTGATCACAGTCACGGAGAAAGGGTGTGTGCATCGCCTGTTGCGAATAAAGCCGTTACCACTCTTAAACACACTCGCATGCCATGCATCTCCGAGTATACACAAACAACGAGGGACCTCGTAGCGGTCCACAGAGGGGACTATTTTGCAAAAATGTTCCGCCTGACTTCTTTAACATGCATAATATTCATCGCAAATCAAGCATAATCCTAATTTTGATTTTTGATTTGTGTTCATTGTCCTGGATTACAGGTTCGCAATGACACTGTTAAGTGATGTGGATACTGGGTGTAATTTAATTTGTCAATATTGTTCGACAGATAGCGAAAATATTTTCAATTAAATACTGCGAGAGATGTCGCTTCGTTGAACGCGTCTTCAATATCGGATAGGCCTATTGAAAAGATCTGCAATGAAATTTTAATCAATAGCTGGAAATTGTCGTTACTCAATGGCACGATAGTTTCGACATGACAAAAGATGTGCACAGACAACCGATAATTGTCCTACATGTATGCTGTCTTCCTATTACATGTACATGTATAAGGATAAAGTTTACAATATTTTTTAATGTAAATTCCACGTGAAGTATATTGAACACCTGCAAAATTATTATCCCATTGGCTTATCAAATTTAATGGTATGCAAGGTCCTCTATTGGAAAAGTGAATATAAAAGTGGTTCGTTAACGGAAAGAAGTAACGACTTTTCTATAATGTAGACTGTGTCGACATTACTGTATACATAATAGAAGTTTCGTTCATTGCCGACAATTATTGGTTTCGTAAAACGAAGAAAATGTTATCTTTAACTGTAAAATTGTCATGGATTATCACATCTAATTCATAATAAATCAGCTTATCTCAAACTTAATAAATATATGAATGAATATGTATCATTGTAAAGAGAGAACAAAAATCCTTATTTGATATACGTGATTTTTTTAGATTGGCAAAGCGAGACCACTTAAGATTGTATCATTTAATAGTCGAAATATCTCTGGTATCGGACGGTGGTGTCCAATTCATAACGGTTGATATAGATAGTATTGTAACGAAAACGATCAATTAGTAGATGTCAACACGGTTGTTTAGGCTCATATCACTGTCTAAAATCTGTTTCATGTTTGCTGTATTTCATAACAATAGGGTAATAGTTATTTCAGTTGTAAATTTCATAATTTAACGTATTTATGATAACAATGGAAAAAATCAATGTTAGTAAATAGTTAAGCAATGAATCATAATTATTGCTAGCGGGTATTTCTGTATTATTAATGACTTACGACAATCGATAAATATTAGAGTTATGGTCCCCAAAGCAAATATCGTATTCCGAAAATGCAGATTTTCACACTAACGGTTTAAGGATCATCCGATTGAAATTAGAATCTGACATTGGCTATCGTTCCCCGTTAGGACCTAACGATATCCATTGGAAAGGTAAAAGTAGAGTTTGTTTTATTTAACGACGCCACTATAGAAACACATCGATTATAAATCAGTGGTTATTGGACGTCAGACGCATGGTTATATTGACACATGGTCACAGAGGTAACCATCTGTCGCCGCTTCATGGGCTACTCTTTCCGAAAAACAGCAAGGGGTCTGTTATGTGCTCTATCCAATAGACAGGATAGCACACAACCAGAAATTTGATAAACCCATTGGAAAGGTATAATATATGTGCAGAAGATCAAAGGAGAGCGGGAAAAAATCATACCAGCAGCTTAAATCATTCGGAATACATCGGCCGATAACCGCCCTCTGTAGCTCAGTGGCTAACGCGGTGGGCTTAAGAGTGGTAGAATCCCATTCGTGGCATACGAGATGTTTAATCCCAGTACCGACTAAATACCAGAGTGAGTGCTCCCGTAAGGCTCAATGGTTATGTGTACATGTATATCCACTTATACACCGACAACTGGTTTAACAAAGGCCGTGGTATGTACTGTCCTGTCTGTGGTGAAAGTGCATATTTTATGATCCCTTGAATCGGGTTTCCTCTATCGCTATCACTATGTCTAACTTTTGTTCTAAACGGGCAGTCAAGGAAGCCAGACTGCGTGTCCAGGACCGACATGCTTGAACTTTAATTGGATATAAGCACGTAAATAAGTTATAGCGATACCGATGTGCTCAACTGGTTGGCTGATCTTCCCACGCATCGACGAGGTGAACGAGTTTATAATTTGTTATTTCCAGCCCAGCACTTTTCACTGGTTCATTGAACTGAATTTACTAATAATTTAAATTGTTCCAAGCTACTAAGTACATTTATATCAATTGATTAACGTTTATCCATTAAAGACACACTATCGGTATTGCACCTGTAATCTAACTGTTCCAAGCTACTAAGTACATTGCTATCAGTTGATTAACGTTTATCCATTAAAGACACACTATCAGTAATCACCTGTAATATCAAACTAGTATACATGTGTCATGATGAAAATCAGAAGATTAAAGATAATCCATTGGATGTACACTGTACATTAGTCGTATGGCAGTACCCTTTAGAAAGCATAATTATCAGAGGTTTCCGCAGATTCACAAGGAGTAGGAGGCCCCTTTGATTTATAATTGTAATGGATCTGTAATGGTCTTAAATTTAATTGTTTGCCCCTGTACAATATATAATACATAATCTACCAATTTTGTATTCACGAATGTTACATAAAAGTTTACTATTTTTGCTGAATTTTAAAATATAGTAAGCACCTTTAAAAATGCATGCTTTGATATCAGACAATTAAATGTAAACCATTAAGGATATGAGACGTATGGTAAATTCTTTAAACATGTTAACTGTACGTTGCATTGTCTTTGTGTCATCGTATTACACGTTGTATTTTGTCTGAGTTTTGTTAAATAAATCATTGAAAAAAAATGGAAAAAATGATTCTTTAAACATTGTTATTATTATCAGACTGTTTTATGCTTGCCATTGTAGAAGCATCAGTGGTATGATGCTACAGAGAGGTTAGCTAACAATAGCTTATTGAAGTACATGTACATACTTATATCCGATAGAAATGTTTAGAAAAATTAATTCCTACATATCGACTTTAAAACAGATTCATTCAAGGCGCTCCACTCTCTCTGGTCCATTTCTGCTTAACAATAGATTATTGATATTTTTCATATAAATAAATTATATATAATTATTATAATAACTAACCACTAAAACATATTCGCTGTTGATGGCTATAGTAGTCGTTAAATGGATCTAAAGAATTATACTTTAGTCCGGTTCAGACGTATTCAGAAATAATGAGGGGAGAAAATGTTGTAACATTTGTTAACGCCAACAAAGCTTTCCTATATTTTGTATTAGTCATCACCATGAAGGCAGTGTTCTACGATCAATACCATCGATTAACTAAGACCTTACCACCCAGTGGGCCAAATAGATACATAGATTGCGTGATCAAGAGTTATTACACTTGCGACATGCGTCAGAGACCTGGTACGAAAAGCATGTGAAACAAGTGCATGTCGAAGAAAGTTGGCGTGATAATAACTCGGTCTGCCCTGGTTCAAATGCTATTGTGTTTAATTAATTTGTTTGTTGGCGTATAACTGGTGGTGCTTAACCGTCGGTGTCAACATGTCGGTGCTTCTCATTAATTAAATACGGTAAACGGTGTTTTGCGTAATTGCACTATTACTTAACACGTTTAGACTAAAGATTAAGTGATAATATCCTTCCAATTACGTTTAGGCGTGATTCGAAATGAGTTTATCTATAGGATACATGTAGCTAGAATTTAAAGTCTATGCTTAGAACCGGTAAGATAAAGATATACAGTCAAACCTGTCTTAAACAGCCACCTAAAGGAGTAACAAAAAGTGGCTTCTTAAGGCAGGTAGCTGCTTAATACAGGTTACTGCTTAATACAGGTTACAATGCACTAAAATTGATAATTTGGGAGACAATTATGGTGACCATTTAAGACAGGTGGCCGCTCAAGCAGGTTTGAATGTAGTTTGTTTGTTTGTTTAACGACACCACTGGAACTCATCGATTATATCAGCGGGTATTGGACGTCAGACGCATGGTTATATTGACACATGGTCTCTCCTTCGACCACACATAAACCAGGCGGCCACTCATGCGCTGAGCGACAACCCTCTCAATCATTAGAAAAATTAAAATCAATATTATCTGGAGAGCTGGTAAACATGAATATAATACTATATAATTTTATAAGTATAATATTATATACTGGTCAAAGATAGCTTGGTCGAAAACGGTTGTGTCTAAATTTTAATGGAGCTCAAGTTTCTTGTCGTCTCACGATCTGACAAATAGGCCAAAAAAACGCGATAGTGCGCATAGGGAAAACATAAAAAGGCTTTTAAAGGAACATGTTTTGTTTTAATAGTTGTCCATAACGACAATCTAAACACAACGGCCGAGTTATTACTACCCACACAATACTCTGATCCCAGCTCCTTAACCTATCTAAACTGCAAGACAAGTGTGTGTTTTTATATAATATAATAGGTTGACATTTCGTTATTCTCAAAACAAAGTGATAAACATCCACGTAAGCTATATGTATTGATATCTTCTCTGAAGCACGACTGGACATGTCGGGAAATCGAGACTATCGCATTGTAACGGTAATGAACCTCGAGTTTCGTGACACCTCGGTATTGTATTACGTCCAAGTTATATTAAAGTTTGGGTTGAACTCCATTGTACTAGACGTTAATGGCAATTTACGATAAATCCAAACATCAAGTTGACACGTGAAACTAGGCTAAGTATTTGTGATTTCTATGTTTGTGTAAACAGAATATATTTACAATAGGTTTATGCTGTCGCGTTGGGGTGGCTTGTTGGCTGTTACATTATTAAAGAAACGGACAGGGTTGTGTGGAGTTCACGATTTGTATGACAATGTAATTTCCCTTTTATCTCCGTTGTGATAACAAACTCTGTAGAATGAGGCGTGTATTGTTACAATGCGTTTCAAGTGAACAAACTCTTCTCATATCATAAATGTATATTAAATCAATCACCATGACTTTGAATGTTGAGTACTGGTTTGCTTTATACGCAGGATTCTTTGTAGTTTTTCCCATATTAATTCTTAATGACACAACGCCTAGTTTTAACACGAACGTATGCCACCGTCGTGCTTGTGCATCGAATGCTATTTGTAATAATATATCTGGCTCATGGACTATTTTTATTATTAAAATTAATATTTACTTACATCGCATTGCTTATAATAATTAATATCAATATATAGAGGATATCCCCCAAGTGGCTTGTGATATCATAATTTATCAGCACAAGTTGATAAAAGTATAAAATCCGAGCCTTGGCGATATCGTAGGAGATATCACAAATGATTAGGTCAACGATATCTCCTGCAAAAGCCTCTAATGGATGATAAACATAAAATGTACACATGTACATGTATGTATATTCAACGTTTACGCGTTTGAAATGTGTAACATAGCTGTAATAGTAGATGTCTGTGTTATTGCTGAATGGCCGGAAAGTAAATTAATTCTGTTCTGTTCTGTTACAAACGTTAACTAGAAAAAAAAGTTATCACATAAATGATTATAAAAGTAATAATATAGAGCCTTGAGGAGATATCGACGAATTCTACATTATGGGTGCTCATTAATCACTAGAAATAATAGTCATCGGTCTCCGTGATGTAATGGTTAGACCACCGGACTCAAGACTGATAGGTACTGCGTTCGAATCCCACCCGAGGCTGTGGGATTTTAAATTTTAATCTCAGTACCACCTCCAACCTAAGTGCGTGCTTCGGAAGTCTTAATGGGTAGGTGTACACCACTTTATACAAAGGCCAGTGTCCATGGTATATACTGTGCTGCATGTGGAAGGGTGTATATAAGATACCCCTTATTGTTTAGTATTAAGCAGCGGGTTTCCTCCCTCATACTAACATTAATTTTTGCTTGGAACCCAATAGCCGATGTCTTTTTTCGTGCTGGGGTGTCGTTAAATTTTACTTGATTCATTTATTGATGTAGGTTGATCCGTAATTGGATATAACCACGTAAAAGTCATGTTCGAAAAACTTGAGCATTGTTTTGTCGCATGCCCCATTGTTGGTATTATATAATATTATTGATATTGCGTAATCATGGTTTGGTTAATGTCGACCAGAAACCATTGATGTGGCCTTATGCATGTTTTTATTTTTTTGCAACTTGCTTCCACGTATTTATAACAATTCTTTTTATGGAACAAGAATAAAGTCATTGATGCTCACGTAAATGCGTGAGTGTAGTGCGTGACGCGAGTGTGTGGGTATCAGTGAAAATCCGATGCTAGACAAAGGGTTAAGGTTAGTGCGTGACGTAACGTTTGTATAGGAACCAATAATATTGTCAGGCATACGCATACACAATACGCTCACGCATTCACGCGCAATTTGATGGCATGTGTGTAAAAGGAACGCACATATATACGGTAGAAATAACAAAATGTGTTAAATAATAAAATGAAACTTTACGGAATGAAACGAATAGACTGATCCACAAAATGAGATATTATCTATAAATATCAGTGTTGCTGTAAGAAAATCTGGTTTGACGACCATAGTAACAATTCTTAATAAAACTAATAAAAGCAACATTTCAAACCATTATGCCAGGATACATACAAACAGTGTGATGCCTCCCATTGAATATTACACCCAAAAACTCTGCTGCCACATATCATTTTAACGACTTACAGGAAGTTTACATGGGCAACCATCTGGTCCGCACCAAATGTCACTTACAATTTGTATTGCCACCCCAGACTTCAACTAGTATCAAATGCCACTGATGTAATAATTGTTCAGGTATTCCACACAAAAACACCAACACATATATCCACCAATCACAGCTGTAGTTACATGTACATATACTCCTTATACTTTTGACGATGCACCTCGAACTCTGACCTGGGAATCACATGATTTGGTACAATGCAACC